>JAQGAF010000425.1:0-52770 GCA_034687865.1 Kryphioiulus occultus | reverse complement strand
GAATTCGAAAGACAGTTCCAAAACGTCTATTAAGACATGTTTAGAATTGAAAAACTGTTCCAAAACGTCTATTAAGAAATTTTAGAATTCGAAAGACAGTTCCAAAACGTCTATTAAGACATGTTTAGAATTGAAAAACTGTTCCAAAACGTCTATTAAGACATGTTTAGAATTCAAAAGCTGTTCCAAAACGTCGATTAGGAAATATTTTCAATTGAAAAACTGTGTCAAAACGTCGATTTGAACAATCCAAGAACTAGATAGCCATTCAGGATTCGATTATTTTATGTTATGCCAAATTCGCGTAGACTTAACATTTTAGGAACCTTTAGGACATGTTTTGAATGAGAAATCTGTTCCAAAAGCTCGATTAGAACGGTCTTAGGAAAGCACCAGCTGTTCCAAAATTGGTCAGTTTGACTAACTGACAAAATGACTTAATAAATGACTGAAAAAATCGTTAATTTGATGTTTTAAAACGAAATTAAGTTTAATTGGTGCATGATCATGGATTCATGATCTTTGCATCTCATGGAACTTTTGGCATGTCCAGGAGTGGGTGGAAGTGACGCAATCCTCCCACAGGAAGTTGTAAACAGCAGCCTTCTAGAGTTCGTATAATTAAGTTAATAAATCTGGAATAATTTCGTCATAGGTTTGCCGGGTTGGGGTTAGTCGTTCCAAAAACTCCCCAATGTGCTTCCGCTTTAGAAAGTTCACTTCCGACAGTGAGTAATGACCATCGAGCTGGACACTGGTCATTTCTAATCGCGTCACACGTAATTGCGTTAGCGTCGCTTTCTCTTTCATGTTTCGTTTTGTTTAATGCGATTTCCGAATGCATTTTATCCAAATTGAAAAAATGGCGTCTGGGGATTTTATCTTCGCCGCCATTGTCGTGTTATGGAAAAATGTTTTTTTGCAGAATTGTTCTAGATATTCGATGAGAGAAAACGATAATTAAATCTCGGATTAACGACTTAATCTCGGTTTAACTTACTGAGTACCAGTGGCTGAGCTAGAATGGTACAACCCACTGAAAATCAATGGCGTGTTAAAGTGGCTCAGTAATTTGGTGAATTTCGTTTTCCGCTAAGTAAACAAGTCGATTTCTGACCAATGTTTATCTTACCGGTGACCAACTTGAATTTCAAGTAACTTAACCCGCGTTGCCTAGCAACGCAAATCTTCGACGCATTGGACGCCATCTTTAATAAATTTAATGAATCATTCAAGATGAGGAAATCAAAAAAGTTATAATCAAAAAATGAGGTCTCTGACTCTTGGGACAAAGTTGAAAAATGAACGAGTAAATTAATATTGTGTGGATATTTGAAACGAAGATATCAATGCGGAAATTTGAAAAAATTGGCAATTTGCAAATAGTTTTTCAGATCATATTATAATCGTATTTTTCTCCGAAAATGATCTTAATCCAGATCATCCCTGTTTCTCCTGTTTAAAATTACAGGTACCAAAGTGCCTGACAATTTTTTAGAAAAAATACTCCATAGTTTATAGTACAATTCGCAGTAATTTCTCGTAAATTTATCTAAGTTCTCAAGTTCTCATCAATTGTTTAATAATTTCTTTTAAGTTGCTCGGTAAGTTCTCATGCATTTTCATTAATTCAACAAACACTTTTCAGTTATTTCTCAATGCGTTTTGGCAAATTTCTCAATAATTTACCATATTTCTCAATATTGCTTATTCACTTCTCATAAATTGCTGAATAATTTAGTGTAAATGGTTTGATAATTTCTGATTAATTGCTCAATACGTTCTCATGCATTTTCAATAATTTTTTAAGCATTTCTCAATAATTTCTCATAAATTTCACTAAAAATGATTATATGACGTTCTTATGTTTTTCAATAATTTCTAATTAATTTCTCGTAAATTGCTCAGTAATATCTCAGAAATTTCTCAAACAATTCGTAAAATTTTCCTACGTTCGTTGTGAATTTTATGCAATTCTCTTCACCTGAAAATCTTATTCATCCTATGTTTAGACTTTCCAAAAATCTATTGATATTTTCATTTTAATTTATCTCCAATTTATGGATATCGACTCGTAGACTATTTTAAGAATTTCGCGTAATTTATTCGTCTATTCTGGTCGCCATCTTGTACATTCTTGAGAAACCCCAGGACGACAGTGATTAATGGTCCTAAATAGTCGTACTTTTCTCATAAATAATAGGGCTTTTGCATCACCATGTCGTGCCATTGAGTTGCTCCCTTCGCTTTAACTGAGGTTAATTTCTGCAATTTTTCAAATTCTCTATGGTTATTGTTAGAAGTTTGCGAGCACATTGTTGGACGTATTAATCATAATAACTTTTATTTATTAAAGAGGCGCCCAGCTGGTTTTCATCGTCGTTTATTTTCTGACCTTTCTTTGATTAAACTTGGGCTGAGCTAAAAGGCTAATGGCTAACTTATTGTGAAAGTCGCTAATGTGAAGCGCCTTTGGGCACCGGAAGTGGATGTAATTAGCGTCGCGACGACGTAAAACGAAGCTCAAGTGTCTTTGGTCGAGGTCAGCTTGCTTTGCGAGAACAACCCGTTGTATTATGGCGCTGAAATTGCGTTTTTCGTTAATCCTAACCATAATTCGAATGCATTTTTTGCAACTTAAAATGCCCCATTAGCATCTGCTTCTATGGCGAATGTGGTAGAAGAGGTCATTGGGCTCAAAGGAGAGAAAGAGCTATTCTCAACGTTCATTTACTTTTCGCAACCCGTTATCAGAATGATTTTTCGAAAATGGTTTTTCCAACCTTTATATGAATGCATTTTTTGCAACTTTCAACTTTAAAATGGCGTCAAATACCCATCCAGTACATTTGTTCAGGATGTCTTCTACACATTGTTTACATATTTCATACGCTTTTTTAAGCCAACCAGGAATCTTTCGAAAATTGTTTTCCCAACCGTTATACGAATGCATTTTTTGCAACTTTAAACATTAAAATCGTGTCAAATACCCGTTCAGTACATCCGTTCAAAGTGTCTTCTACATGTACATGAGACGTTGTTTACATATTTCATACGCTTTTTAAGCCAACCAGGAAGCTTTCGCTGAATTTTGCCTTCATCCAAATCTGATTAATAGATGAGTTGGGAATATGTTTTATTGAAGCGAACATCTGCCGACGAGCTGATGAATTACAGATGAGCTCGGAAGATCAGAAAAACAAACTCTTAGCAACAAACAACGCCCCTTATAAATGCTTATAGCTTTATTTGCGAGCTCATTTTTCTGAATTACATTTTTTTCTTGCGTTTTTCCGCCATATTTTTTTTTTTTTTTTGGTGGGATTGATGGGCGCGTATCAGGAGCGTTATTACAGCAATTTTCGGGCGTTGGCATAAAATGAACTTAATGTTCAGACACCGTACGACGCTCGTCCCACGTCATACATGTATTTCATGTTTCTATGAAACTTTTATTAGCCACATGCACGTCTCGTCGACCCATATTTGGCCAGATATAAACGGACTGCAGACAGTAAACGCCTAAGAGACAGATTACGATCGTGAAGTCGTCTTTTGGCTTCCTCATTTCAGACATCAAAAGCACGAAATTTGCGTATGATAAAGGAAGAAAATGAGTGCAAAATGCTATAAACTGAATATAGAAACTGGCGGTTGTCTATGGTATTTTCTATGCTAATTTCTATGATATTCAGTGATGTCTGCTGCCTTTGGCTATTTATTTGCAAATGAATAGTAATTTGTTACTGATGACGTTGGCAGTTATGCTTTCGCGGTTTTTTTGGCGCCACTACGATATGGTCCCTGATGCTGTCATTCTTCGCCATAGACGCAATACTATTGTGGGCTTCTCCTATTGGCTCATAGACTGGTAGTAATTGCCTGGCAAACAGGGGCAGCTAAATAAAATACATTTTTAGGTTAGTTTAGGTTAAGTTTTTTGCAAAACTTAGAAAAGATAAATCGGGACAGCTCATGTTATACAGGTGTTATTCTTGTCTTCTTGACGAACAGTGTTGAAATATAATCAGTGCTCATTTGGAGCAGGGACTATACTGATGTTATGATTTTGATTGATTGCAATTTAGTTTTAAACACTGCACAACAAAACGTAAAACATCAAATGTCTAGTACAGGTGTCATTCCTGTCTACTAGACAAGTAGGGTTGAAATATATTATTGTGTGCACACTTGGAACAGGAACTATACCGTAGTAATTATTTTTATTGATTGCAAATTTATTTTAAACCGAACACTCCCATAAATTGTTTCAGCTATGACAAATGTCATTCTTGTTCTCTATTTGACCAATTGGGTTGAAGTATATTTTATAAACATTTGGAGCAGGGACTATACTACTGTAGTATATTTTGATTTTTATTTATTGCAAATTAGTTTTGAACTTAACACAACAAAACAAAAATCAACAAAATGCAGGATAAATTGCCAGAGCTACGACACACAGATAAGATTGAAATTTCTTTTGTGCATGTTTGTAGCAGTAGTGCAATATTGCATATTGCAATTATATTGATTGCAAACTGATTGCAATTTGACCACTTTGCTTAGTGAATTTTCCCAGTTCAAATACTATTTAGATTAATGTGATATTTTCTGTTTGTTTTCAGACTGGTTGCTTACAGTATCTAGCTGCAATCAAACAACCATGATAAGCAATTTGCCTTCATTATTGCAACCAGTTAGTAATCAGTTGTCAACGTATTGCAGCCAACTTGCAATCAGTAGGATTTGCAACCAACCTAGTTTGGTAACTGAATTGTTGTTTGAATCAAATGTCTTAAGCTGTTGTTAGGTTTGCAATCACTTTGCAATCAGTTTTGGAAGACATTGTTTAAAACATTGTTTAAACTTATTGCAATTTGACCACTTTGTAATGCGAATGTTTACAGTTCAAATACTGATCTCATTTAGAAAATATGATGGTTTCTGTATTTTCATGGTTACATATTTAGTTGCATGCTAAGCAATTTGCCATCATTATTGCAACTAGTTAGCAATCAGTAGGAAACGTTTTGAAATCAAACAAACTACTCATGGATGTTTGAAACAAATGCCTTTAGCTGCAATCATTTCTTGCAATTAGTTGTTTCGATATTGGTGCATAACCGGATAAGTGAAAGTGTTTTGGAAGACATTGTAGACGTTGTTTAAACTGATTGCAATTTAACCACTTTGCAATTTGGAAGACATTGTATCACGATGTCTCCCCTTTAACTCAGTTTGAACTATGGAAACTAATTAATGCAAAGCAAACAATTACCTCCTTAGTCTCTTTTCGGATGGAAAAATGTCTGAAAGTGAAAATTATGCCTCTAATTATATCAAGCTTTCACGTTTATAAATAATTAATGCGCTTGAGACGAGACTAAAATGCAAATTTCAGCGCATTTCCGAGAAATTTTTAATTTTTTGCTATTCATTAATCTTAATTGCGTTACCATTATGTCGACATTGCAACACAAACAACATCTTAGACACTAAAGCAGTTTACAAAAACCGGCTTTGTTATTTATAGACATGGATGGAAAAGTGTTACTTTTCAGACAAAAATAGTCCAAAAACAACTTCAAGTGACACTCGAGTTGATCTACAAATAAATATTTAATCAAAAGTCCAATAAAAGTTGCTTTTATTTCCACCTTTGGAAGTGAAAACACCGAAAAAAAAACAATCAATATTTCGATTTAAGTCCAGACGTGTTTTTTTATTCTGGAAAATTCACGGTCCGTTCTTTCACAATTTAACAAATTGAAAGTTTGCCTTCTCCTTTAAATCGTCAAATAAAAATCCGAAAGCCCATTATTTTAGATGTTTTACATTTACGACCAAAACCTTTTACTGCTCCTTAAAGAGGTTCTTAAACCCCCCATACCTGCAATGTTAAAATTTGGATAGCAAAAATAGGGTTCATACCGTCAGGGAAAGTCAGGGAAATCTTGACATCTTGACCATTAAGTCATGAAAATTCATAATGTCTGTTTGATTGGTATAAGTATCTCATGAAAAGCATTAGGAAAGCTATATTTGTGATCAACTTTTTCTAAATATTTTTTCTACGACGTTTTCATTATAATTCCTTATCATTATCATTAATCTTCCTTATGGAAAATTCACCTAAAATGCATTATTTTTGTTAAAAAAAAATTCGCCCACGGCGTTTCGTCATTATAAAGAACTTTATAATATTTCCAAGAAGTCCTCAAATATGCAGTGTTTGAGATCTAGTGATTTCAACCACTAGTGTTCGCATCATTATTAATATTAATGCACAAAATATGCTATATTTCTCATAATTTTTCAAAAATTTCGCCTATACCAGACTCTTAATTATTAATATTATTATTTCTTCTTACAAAATTGTGCGCTAATTCCATCATTACGTGATCAGATTTATAATTTCTACAATTTCCGCCATATGGTCTATTTGCTCGGATCAAATCTCAAAAAATTGTTTTTTGAAATTGTCTGGAAATTTTCCAAAAAGTATCTGGAAAACCTGGAAAAGTCAGGGAAATTCAATTGAAGATTTGGCTAGTCACCATAACAGAAAAATACAAAAAATATAGTGAATTGTAGTGCTGCAGATAGTTAATTTTAATTACGTGTGACATTTTTTATTTGATAAGTCAGGGAAATTAATCAGATTTGGTCAAGGAAAGTCAGGGTAATTGAGTTGCAATTTTTGGTATGAACCATGTGTTGCTAATTAACGGTTGGATGTAAATAACGATTTTGTGATGATGTAATTCCAGGACACCCTGTATTGATGCCACGAAAATCGCTAAAATTTCATCGTTTTTTTGCCAAAAGTGGGCCACGCCATTAGCTTAATTTGCTCTTCGCTATTTTTAGCAAGTAGCCTTTTTATGTCCTACTAAATTCATGCAAACACTTAAATTATGTTTTCTGTCAAACAAAAGAGATAATTAGATTTGTAGGCGCACGAATAATACGCTTAATTACGTTAAAAGGCGAGCAAAGACCTAATTGTCGAAACGGAAATGGCACGAAATTCCCAGTGGAATTCGCCAAAAATTCAGCTACAGGATTCTAAGGGAAATGCCTGCAAAATCCAGCCGATTCCAGATAACGTTTAGCTAAAATTTGAAAAATCTGGTATATTGCAACTCGAAAATCGGTTTCGTTGCTAATGAAATTAAGCGAAAATCTGTTTTTATATGAACGGCAAAAAGTATCGCAAATATTGACGAAAAATATGAAAAATATATTCGTTTATATTTCCCTAATTTGTTTAATAACGAAAAAATTCAAAAAATAAACAGTGTATTCGTTCGTGCGCAAAGACATGTACCTGATTAACGTGTATCTGTTTACGAAAAGCACATGAAATATTTAACAAAAAAATATTCGTTTATTTTAACCTGGTTTATCTACGAAAATATATTAAAAATAAAAATATCTTCCTATAAAAGCATACATTTATCTAATGTATTTATTAACAAAAATACATTATATTCCAAACAATTTTTTTGCGTTTAATTTACCTAATTTATCTGTTAACGAAAAACATATCAAATATGACAAATGTTCGTATATATTTACCTAATTTTTCTACAGAATATATATTAAAAAGATATCTTCCTATGTATTTGCCTAATTTATTTAGTTGCAAAAATATATTAAAAAGAATATTCGCATCTATTTATTTACTGTATTAACTAAGGCATTTTAATAATAAGCTGTATATTCGTTTATACTGTATTTACCTTATTACCTTATATCTCTTGATAACTCTTTAACTACATTTACTATCAAACGTATTTAACAAAAAAAATATTTTTAATATGTTATTATTGAAAGACCAGCTAAACACATGTATATAAAAATAAGAAATGAAAAGCTTTCAAATTTTAGATAAATATGTGGAACTTTAATAAATTTTTGTAGTGTAACTAGGTACACGTAAGTATTTCTCTAATTTCAGTTAGAAAAATATATTTAAAAAATATATATATTCTTGTCTCTTTATCTACTGTATTAACTAAAGCATTAAAAAATAATGTGTATATTCGTATATTTATAATATATGTTTTTAATAAACGTTTAAATAATGTAAGTAAATACAAAAAATCCTATATATTTATCTAAAATATGAAAGATTTTCATTTTAAAAATGTTTTTATCGAAAAACTAGGTAAATATAACAAAATATTGTATATGTTAACCTAAAATCTTTTTTATTTACTTTGTTAATAAATTTAGTTTGATTTTTAATATAATTTTGTAGATAAACAAGGTAAATGCAGTTTACAGTACACGAATAATGTGTTAGCACTTTTCTAAAAATATCTTAAAATGTTTTAAGTCTTAAAAAGTCATTGATTTCCCACCTCCAAATACTTTACTCAAGTTAGGTTACGAATAATTTTTTTCTAATATTTTCAGAATTTGTTGATATTTGAGAAATTATCCTTGCTGGTTAGGTTTAGTGGTGAATTTCGAGGGTGTTGGTTACACTGGTTATTTTTGTTTTCACTCGGATTAAACATCGTTTGGGCTTTTAGCACAATCCACACCAGGTGGTCCCTAAGCTTTCCCATCAGGATCTTATTTTTTCGTTTTATTGGATTTTTTTTTGCCAATTTTTCACATCGTCATTGTCTGTAATAGGAAACGATAAAACCACAGAGCAGTTGGTGGGCCATCCGATATCTAATCGAAAATTTGGTGGTGTGACGTCAGACATTTTGGCAAGATTTTCACGGTTCACCCCAAATCCGCTAGTGATTGTCGGACATTTTTTTCTCAAAAAAAAAATATACACTAAAGACTAGAATAGGAATGATGGGATTTTTCAAGCAGGATTAAAGATGGCGGCGCCACAGTGTGGTGTGTGATGACAACATTAAGCTGGGGATTTCAGCCAGAAATCGTTTTGCTATTCATTTCCCTTTTTTTTCTTCTTTTGGTTTCTGGGTCTTTTTTATATAAAAAGGCACGTCTGAGATCCGCATCAAAAAATGTCATTTGTCGTTTGTGTTCTGTTGGATATTGAAGAGTGAGTACGTCGCAACTTCTCATGCATAATTCATTTTTGGGATATGGACCACCTCCAAAAATAACCCAAAAAAAATGTGAAAAAAATGTGAAAAAAAATTGTCACTGCCAATATGCCTTCCGTTCGAAACCGATGAAAGATGGGGATCAATTGTTGTGAATCGACCTATCAGAGATAAGATCATTGCCCTAGGACTACTCGATTAACCACTGACCCAAATTCAAATAAAAAATTAAATTATATGAAATATTATACGTGCAGAATATAAGCAAACTTGAAAAATTGAGAAAAAAAATTATATTTTCAAATCGTTGTGTGCGCCAAAATTGGGTCGATGGTATTTATTTTATATATAGTTTTGTAAATTTATACATGTCTAACAGTATGTAAAAATATTTTATTAATATCGAGAGTAGAAAAGTATACATTATATGAAATATTATACATTTAGAATATAAGCAAACTTGCAAAATTTTGGAAAAATAAATATTCTCAAATAATTACAGTATATGCCAAAATTGGTCGATGGTTTGCATTTTATATACAGTTTTGTGTATGTATACGTGTACACAAGTATATGGGAAAATATTTTGTTTAAAATAGCTCATTATTTTTGCTCAATAGTTCAAATCAGCTGTTTTCACAGCGGCTGATACTTATTTATTCTGTTTCTACTTAAAATAATTCACATTTTGGATATAGAATAATTAAATGAAATGTTTTTCCCATATTTGCAAAATTGATACATTTTTGTAATCATGTTGTTATAATTATTTATAATTATTATCCAACTTCTGGGTTTGTTTCAGAAAAAATATATCATATATGGTATAATAAATAAGCGAACATGCAAGCATATAGAAGTAATATGCAGTATACTGTACATGCAAAAATAATGAACGAAAACTAAGAAGATACAATCCTTGTATATAATATACATGTATTATATTATAATGGTTTAGTCAGTAAGGGCCGACGTTGAAAGTACAGCTTGTATGGATCTCAAAAACTTACAAAATACGAACAAGAAAAACATTAAAAACTGATACAAAGCAAAAGACGAAATATCAAAACTAAAAAATAGGACAAAATCAAAGAATATTACATTAGACAAATTAGTAATAACCGAAAGTAATGTGAATGTAAGGCAAACAGTAGACATCAAACTTCATGAAATTTCACAAAAACTAAAATTAAATGAGAAATTGCAGCCAATAACCAATTTTTCAAGTTTCCAAATTTGACATCTAAATTGCATTTACAATTCATGCACATTTTTTATTCATTTTCCATATAGGATTATTTATATTTTGGTAATTATAAATAAATGAAAAATGTACCTTAAATTTGAAAAATGAATAAATTATTTTAAAATTGTATTATAGGCCAGTGTATAATTATATTTTAAACCACATGGTTATTCACTGACTGACTACAGGGTACTGAGTTGAATTGAATCAACTTATTATAGAACGAGTTTAAGAATTATTTTCCATGTTTACACTGCAGGCTGTATTTAACTGACTTGTATTGATTTACGACATAAAAATACAGTATATACCAAGTAATTTAATAAATAATATGTAAACGTGCAAACGTACATGTATAGAAATAATATGCGAAACATTGTACATGCAAAAATAATGAGCCAAAACCAAAAAAAAATGATACATTCTCAAAGTTTGATATGCCAAAAATAGGACAACGAGATAATTTTACATATATAATTATTTTATGTATATTTTATATTATTAATTATACATGTATACAATTATTTTTGAACACTTAGCGATTTCGATTTTCGAGCAAAAATGACTAAACCGTTGAATCTTTCGTTAATTATTAATTAATTAGGCGTTGTTTTTACATTGTTAGGATGTTCGTACACAGCGTGTCTTCTCATTTTGTCATTAAGGAATTTCAGAATGGATAATTAATTAACGAATAAGACAAGACCTGCGATTTCCTCCCAATTCATCCTCCTAAAATCCGCCAGTTTTGCATTTTTCTCATCTTAAATGATGCTCATCACCCATGAGAGATTTGCCAAGCTCTTTTTCTGTCTCTACTAATTAGGCAAAAGCAATCGATTATTTGTCTGACAACGAATGAATATTGCCAGATTAATTTGGGTGAAGTTTGCAATTGAAATTGACGATTATTTATGGACGACTCAGTTCTTTTCTAGGCATTTGCTGAGTAAAAATGTCCAGGTCAGGTCAAGCCAGCTCAATAGGGCGGGGTCAAATGTCGTGTCACGCAACCCATTAAAAATGTTTCGGTAAAATTCCACTTAAAAGGTTTAAACGATCTTGTAGTAATAACAATTTTGAAAATTTCATCTCATTTGGGACAATTTTGAAAATTTCATCACATTTGGAACGATTTTTAAATATTTCATTCATACAATTATTTAAAAATTCATGAAGAGTTTTTTTAAATCGTTTCATATAGAAAAATTATTTGTTTTACAAAAATGTTTTAAAGCTCACTTCCTTTAGAAAAGTGGTTTAGTTATTTTAAAAAAATCATTTCATTATTAGAATCATGTTGTAAATATCATTTCATTATTAGAATCATGTTGTAAATATCATTTCATTAATGAAAATCAATTCCTTAAGAAACAAAAATTTAAAAATCGTTTCATTTAGAAAACATTTAAATTTATTGTTTTAGGAAAACATCCATTTCATTAAGGAAAACAATGTTTTCATTTCATGTGGATATTATTATGTACATGTAGATATGTTTTAAAAATTTAACTTCATTAAGAAATAAATGTTTTAAACCTCATTTCATTTAGTAAATATGTTTTAAAGAATTTAAATTAAAAGATATATTTTAAAAATAATTTTACTTAGTAACATGTTTAAACATCATTTCATTAAGGAAAACAGTGTTTTCATCCCATGAACGTGTAGATGTTTTAAAAATTTAATTTCATTAAAAGTAAATGTTTAAAAATCATGTCATAAAAAAAAATGCTTCAGCACATTTCATTTAGAACATTTTTGTAAAACATTTCATTACGAAAAAATTCTTTACAAGAATATCAATTGAAAGATGTTTTAAAAACGTCATTTCATGTAGAAACATATGTTAATAATCATTACATTTGGGGAAAATGTTTCAAAAATCATTTAATTTATAAAAATGTTTTACAAATTGCATCAGGAAGACATTTTGTAAAGTTTTATTAGGAAGATATGATTTTAAAAAATCATTTCATTGTGTACTTTTATGTTTTTGAACTATATCTGTTCGTTTCACCCCAAATGACTTCGATTCGAAAACAGTCCTAAATCTTTATCTTATTTTCCATTCGGATGAAGTAGTCTTTATACGACCACGTATAAATCTTCGATTTTGGGACATTTCCTGAACCCAATGGTTTCCCCCAAGATGGCAAATGGCAACATAAAAGACATTTCTTCGAGGGCTAAATTGGCGAAAACGAAAAATAAATCGTCAAATTGATCGACTTTGGAAACCCAAATAGCTCGAAACTTCTCTATTGTCTCTGATGACATCGATCCAAAATGGTTTTCAAGATCGATAAAAACGTATCAAAACTTGCAATTAAAAAAATTAACTGAAGATTTCAGAACATTTTCTAGTCGAAAAATTTGCCAAAAATACTGTGTTTATTGTGTTGTTGTTTTTTTCGATTACTGAACCACATGTAATTGTAATGCAATTTAGAAATTCATTATAAGACATACAATGGAAAATGCATTTTAAAATGTTTCTAGATTGAGACAAATTTAGTTTCAAACTGTTTTGCCAAATATATTTGAAAATGCATTTCCGAATGCATTTTAAAATGTGTTTTTAAGCAGTTTGTAATGCATTATGGAATGCGTATTGCGATTTATTATGTGTGTTGGAAAATGTATTGTGTAATGCACACAGTAATGTAAGCTTAGTTCGTGTGCATTGAAGAATATGTTGCGTAATGCATAGTGTAATGTATTCTGTTTGCATTGAATAATGCATTTTATAATTTATATTCCATGCACTGTAAAATGTCAAAAGCCTCGCTATCTTCCATAATTTGAAGGTTTAGCAAAATCCCAATTTTGAATTTAAAAAACATCTAAAATATTCAATAAATAAATTAGAACTGTCAATGAAATAAAGTTTAAAATTCAAAACTGCATCAATTTCGTTCAATTCAATGCAGCCCACATAACTTTTGCAAGTATGTACTTTCAAACACATTGTGAAATACACGAGTCAGTATATTTCGTGTTTGTGATAAAAACGACCGATGCATTTGCAATATATCTCGCAATATGGAAATGCATTTTCTTTCACATGGCTCTATTTGGTGCATCACAATTTTTCGTTAATTTTCAACATACGCCATCTAGCGAGTGGAGGCCTAATCCCCGATTAGTTTATTGGGCTCATCGAGGCGTAAATTTCGATTAACTTTGCATCCGATTAAATTAAATCCGGATTAAAAACTCCGGAAATTGATTTATTGGATGGAATTTGAGATTTTCGTTAAACGCCCTTTGATCATATCCTAGATTAGAACTAGGAAATTAAAGGCTTTACGGACTTAATCGTCGGTTAAATCGACTGTTAGTAAAATTGAACTGTCACTGGGTGGAGTTAGTTTAATCCACGCTGTGATTTATGTCAAATTTAATATCCATCAAAATTAATTATAATTAATGAAGGTGTGGCGTTGGCAACTTAATTTTCAGTTGCCTTTGCTATTTAATTAATCAACGTTCGGGATTAAAATTTGTCGCGTATTAGGGCGTAATTTTTAGGCTGATGTATATTGAAAACAAAATGGCGGATTTCAGATCGATTTTGATACGTTTATTACGTATAACAAGTTTTATTCCATTGTGAATCCAATCTGATTTAGTGGAATATTTGGTCGATTTCTACATCGATTCTTCTGATTAACTCAACTTGGAGCCTCTTAGCCGGATCGATATTTATGTCAAATACTTTGGGGTCCGAGTACAATTCAACCGGAAGTGAACCGGGACGCACTTCCGCTCTTTTCGTGAATATTTGAAGACACCTTTAAAGATGACGTATTAGTTGCTTGACCCTTTTTCCTTTAAGATAGCCCAATGGGAATTATATAGGTTGGGTTTTGAATATTCTGATCCCAACCTGTACAATTCCCGCTATAGGTGGCAGTGCTGCTTTCATCCCAACCAGTATAATTACTGCTAGCTGGCAAGTTTTTATCCCAACCTGTACAATTACCTTATGGCGGTAACATTGCTATCATCCCAACCAGTACAATTCCCGCCAAGTGGCTACGCTGCTTTCATCCCAATCAGTATAATTACTGCTAGCTGGCGAGTTTTTATCCCAACCTGTACAATTACTGCTTGGTGGCGACACTGTTTTTATCTTAACCAGTACAGTTCCTGCAAATCGACGACATTGGTTCTATCCTAACAAAAAGTTTTCATCCCAACCTATATAACAACTGCTGTGTGGAAACACTGTTTTCATCGCAACCAATATAATTCTTGTTAGGAGTCAGCATTGCTTACATCCTAACCTATATAATTACAGCTAGGTGGCGACACTGCTGTTTTCATCCTAACCTGAACAACTCCTTGAAGTGTCCACACTTAATCCGAACCATCACAAATTCTGCTAGTCCGCAACACTTTGTATCCCAACGAATATAATTTATGCTAGCTGCTGACACTTTTTATCCCACCTGTGTAATTACTAATAAATGGCAAGACTTTTCATCCCAACCTATAAAATCACTGCTAGGCGACAACACTGTTTTCATCACAACCTATGCAGTTCATACAAGTGGCTAGCTACACTGCTTTTAGCTGTTTATGCTAGCCTGTAAAAATTCTTGCAAGATGACAGCAATGTTTCCATCCCAACCACCATATTCTTATACTTATCAATACTATTTTAATTCCAATTTTGTGATTCCTGCATTGTGATGACACTATTTTCATCCGAGCCTGTACAATTCTGTAGATTGGTGACCCTGTTTTTATCCCAACCAGTACAGTTCCACTAGGTGGCAACACTTCATCCTAACCTGTATAACTTCTGCCAGATGGCATAACTTTCCATTGCCACCAACATTGCTTTTATCCCAACCTGTATAATTCCCACTAGGTGGGAAGTTTTTTCCCAAAATGTGTAATTTCTTCTAAGGGACAACACTATACTAATCCCAACCAGTACAATTCCTATTAGCTACAACTGTAGCTGCAGTTTTCATCCAAATTGGTACAATGCCTGCTAGTTGGAAACAATTTTCAGCCCAACTAACACTGTTTTCGTCCCAAACAGGATAAAACGTGCTAAGCTCTGTTACACTCATCCCAACCAGGATAAAACCTGCTCAAAACTGTTACATGGATCCCAAAAATGGTAAATCGTGTTGAACACTGTTACATTAATCCCAACCAGTATAATGGGTTGTCTTTTCCCCCTCTCAGAGCTGCAAGCTACAACTAATGAAGTTAATAATGGATTTTCCTTTCGACTTTTGAATTTTCTTCGCTGTTTCTCTTCACTTCCGGTTTTTTCGACTATGCTTCCTGCGCCTTTGAGGTGTCAGGGGGTCTTCTGGGGACAAAATTTAATGCATTTTCGTCTCCATCGTGGCTCCTTCATTTAGTCGTGCTGCGAATTCTCGACGAGTTTTACGAGTCTTTTATTGATTATTTTTTTTAACTCCTTCTCCTCCTCCTCCTTCTGCTTCTTCTTCTTCGTCCTTTTAGAGCACTAGCTAAAAACACAAATTATTTAATATCGTGTCTGAGGGACTTGACATCCACCAAATTGGAAAAAAATGTGACAAAGGTTCTGCTACGAGTTTCTTGCACCTTTTTTTCTTCAAGCCAGATTTTAATCAAGTCTGAACACGAAAGGGGGAGGGGTAGGGGTGTGGAATTTGCATAAAACACCTATAATTCCTTGGGGAATACAACGGATGGTACACGCAACTGTATTAACATCCCCCACCCCATTGTGGCGAATTACGAATAAGACAAACGTTGAAATGCTTGATGCTGATAAACGAGATTTCGAGCTAATAATAAGGGGTGGTGTGGGAAGACAACATACGTCACGTAATGCTAATGGGACTTGGAAGCCATCTTGGAACAACATTATCCTCGGAGAGATATCTAGTGCATTACTTGCGAGGAAGATGTTGACAACCAGAAGATATGTCAGAGACGTCCTATGGAAGAAAATGACATCTTAGACATGTTAAATGCACGTCTGGAACGCATGTTGAAGACATGACATGTTTTAGGCTCGTCTGGAAAGGCAATGATGTTAATGACATGTCAATGACATCTTAAAAGCACGTTATGTTAAACATAATAAACATATGTGTGGCATGTCAGAGACGTCTGACAAGCTGGCAGAAAGTGACATTTTTAAAACAATTTTAAAACAATTCAATTCAACTCAGTGCCCTACTAAAGATCCTAACAAAGAGCAGTAATTTTTTGATACAATGTGACCAAAACCATCGTCCATGATATGTTGTTTATAATAATTGTCCCCTCAGTGGTTCCTAAATTATTTTAATTGAACGAAACAATTTTTGGTTTGGAAATATTGCCTAAAACCTTCCATCATTACTAATAATTCTGCCAATTTTTTATGATCAAGATCTAAAAATATCCTGGCAATAATCTTAATATTTTATCTGGTAGTTTTTTTCAAAAATGTCATCATGGCAGAATTTCCTTTATTGTTATTGTTGCTGTTTTTTGCTTGAACATTTCTAGGACTTGGTTTCAACTCTGAAAACCAGGAAATTTGGAAAAACGTGAGAATTTTGGGCCACAAATCCATCATTTGTAATCAAGTTCTAAAAATATCCTGACAATGTTCTTCAATTTTATCTGATAGGCTTTCGAAATCTCATCATGGTATTTCCTCGAATACTTTCTTACAGCTTTTCACATTTTCATATTGCTAATTTCTTACAGAATTTTGGGCCACTAAAATTTATCATCTGTTAATCAAAATTTTATCAAAATTTATCATGTTGTCTTCTTTTTCTAAAATTACCTTAACAGCATTCTAAATTAGTGCTACAATTTAGTCTAAATAAATTCTAAAATAGTCCTACGATTTATTCTAAAACAAATCCAAAAATTGTCCTACATTTTACTCCGAGAATGCCTTAAAAACCTAAATTTCAAAACTTGTCAATTTTTTTACCACCCTGGTTTTTAGACAGAAAGCATGTTTCAACCCAGTAGCAAAAATCCCAATCCCCAATAAAATTCATCAATTTTATCTGATAGTTTTTCAAAAACGTCATCATCCCTCGATTACTTTCATATTTCTTATAGAATTTTGGGCCACTAAAATTCATCATTTATTATCTTCTTTTTCTAAAATTACAACAGTGTTCTAAATGAGTCAAATTTATTCTGAAAACATCCCAAAATAGTCCTGCATTTTACTCCAAAAATGCCCTAAAACGTCACAATTTCAAAACTTGGGTATTTGTTTGCCACCCTGGATTTTATGGAAATTTGGGGGCGATTCCAAGAACTTTGTCTTAGATTAATATGTTTATCATCTTTAACGTAACGTGAAATTTACCTCATGATCATAGAAATCATGAAATTTACATTATGGGTCAATAAGGGCCTGGAAAAGTCGTAAAATTTACATCGAGGTGATGGAAAAATCGTGAAGTTTGCATCAAGGTCATGTAAAAGTCATAACATGTTCACCGACGTGTTATAAAAGTCTTGAAATGTTCATCAAGGTCGTGGAAAAGTCATGAAATTTTCATCGAGGTCATGGAAAATTCATGAAATTTACATCGAGGTCATGGAATTTTTGTCTTATGATTCACATACAGTAATACAAAGTGGGTTTAAATTCTTTGTCACCTATTTTAAGAACGCATGTCTTTTAACATGCGTTCCAGACGCACATTTAACACGTCTAAGATGTAATTTTTTTCAATGGGGTGTAAGTTCTTTTAGCTTTTGTTTCCAATGGGGGAGGATGCATTTGAAACCATTTCCAAAAACAAAGGCTTAAGACAAAACTAAACGTAATTGCTCGAGCGAAATGCATTTCAACAAACATTGTTCCGAATTAAATGTATTTCACTACATTGCTGGGTAATTAAGAGTGGAGACAACAATGTAGGGAACAGCTGTCGCCAACCTCTGTATACGAGTGTCTTCAATCGTGTACTCGTGGTTTTGATAACACGCTCTGAGCATGTTCATCTTTTTTTATTTGATGAAAACTCAAATCGCGATTTTCACAAACTGCTTTTGATGAGCCCTTGATATGGGAAAGTGTTATTTAATAATTAAAGCCTGGGAGCAAAACCAGGTTCGTAGATTGGAAGACATCATGGATGGTAATCATGGTGACAGATCCAACAAATCTAATTACACCTACGCCTCCTTATACAGAAGTTATGAAATTCATGATGTCATGTAAGTCATGAAATGTACATCGAGGTCATGGACGTCATGAAAGTCATGAAATTTGCATCAAGGTCATGGAAAAGTAATGAAATTTACATAAAGGCCATGAAAAAAATGATATTCACATCAAGGGCATGGAAAACTCGTGAAATTTACATCATGGTCATGGGAAAGTCATGAAATTTACATCAACGTCTTGGAAAAGTCATGAAATTGACCTCAAGACCATAGAAATCATGAAATTTACATTATGGGTATGCAAAAGTCGTGAAATTTACATCGAAGTCATGGAAAAGTGATGAAATTTACATCAAGGTTATGGAAAAGTCTTTAAATGTACATCAAGGACATGGGAAAATCGTCAAATGTACATAAAGGTTGTTGAAAAATCTTGAAATGTACATCGAGGTCATGGAAAAGTAATGAAATTTACATCAGGGTCATGATAAAGACGTGAAATTTATATCATGAAATTGACCTCAAGGTTATGGAAAAGCCGTGAAATTTACATCGAAGTCATGGAAAAGTCGTGAAATTTATATCAAGTGCATGGGAAAATTGTGAAATTTACATCAAGGTCGTGGAAATATCGTGAAATTTACATCAAGGTCAAGGAAAAATCGTGAAATGTATATCAAGATCATGGAAAAATCGTGAAATTTACAAAAAGGTTGTTGAAAAATCTTGAAATGTACATCGAGGTCATGGAAAAGTAATGAAATTTACATCAAGGTCATGATAAAGACGTGGAATTTATATCATGAAATTGACCTCATGGTTATGGAAAAGCCGTGAAATTTAAATCGAGGTCATGGAAAAGTCGTGAAATTTATATCAAGTGCATGGGAAAATTGTGAAATTTACATCGAGGTCATGGAAAAATCGTGAAATTTTACATCATGGTCATGGGAAAGTCTTGAAATTTACATCAACGTCGTGGAAAAGTCATGAAATTATCCTCAAGGTTATGGAAAAGCCGTGAAATTTACGAGGTCATGGAAAAGCCGTGAAATTTATATCAAGGGCATGGGAAAATTGTGAAATGTACATCAAGGTCAAGGAAAAATCGTGAAATGTACATCAAGATCATGGAAAAGTGTTATTTACATCAAGGTCCCTTTTGATTCACAAAATAAAAATTGGGTTTAAATTTATTTGTCACCTATTTTCGCAAAAAAATAGCCAATAATCATATCTGGATCGGTGCTGGATGTTGCTTGAGAGAGGTTATTAGTTTGGTCTGCCATCAAACCACTCAAGAATTGTTTTTTTTACTGTTTTGTTAATGTTCATTTGTTCTTTTCTTGGATGGTGGGGTTTTTTGGTAGTATTTGGGCACTTCTGGTCTTGGTAGCTTGAACACCACTTAATAACCACTCAAGACATACTTTACTTGGTCAAAACCTCTTGTTCATCTGAGGAATTATCTGCAACTTGGTGGACTTATGGTCCAGCCTAGAATGGAATATCCACGCTTGGTAAATGCAACAGTTAATAATGCAGACGTTTTATTACTCCCAAGTCATCCGTTAATTCGGTTTGAGTGCTGCTTTTTGGACACTTATGGTTTCTGGATTGAGTCTTGCGGTAAATCGTTGGGCTTCCCAATTTTTACTGTCACATGTGTAAGAAGACATGCATTTTACAGATATGGACTTGTAATCTTGTCTTGGGCATGACAGAAGTGCCAATGGCCAACTAGCTTCTAGCCATGTCTTGGACATTTCAGAAGTACCAATGATCAATGACCTTGTAACCATGTTTTGGAGATAACAAAAGTGCAATAGGACAGTGACTTTCATGTTTTAGACATGTCAAAAGTGCCAAAGGCCAGCGACTTTCATGTCTTGGACATGTCAGAAGTGCCAATGACCAATGGTCTTATAACCATGTCTTGGGTCAATGAACTAATGACATTGTAGCCATGTCTTGGGCATATCGGAAGTGCCCAGTGACTCTGCAACAATGTCTCGGGCATGTCAAGAAGTGTTATTGGCCAATGATGTTGTAGCCGAACCATGTCTTGGGTATGGCATTGTGTCAGAAGTGCCAATGACCTTGAGCATGTCAGAAAAGTCTATGGACAGTGACCTTGTAACCATGTCTTGGTCATGTTAGAACTTGTAACCATGTCTTGTGCATGTCAGAAGTACCAATGGACAATGACCTTGTAACGTTGTATCGGACATGTCAGAAAAGTCAATGTCATTGTAACCATGTCTTGGGCATGTCAGAAAAGTCTATGGACAATGATCTTGTTACCATGTATTTTGCATGTTAGATATGTCAATGCTCTTCTAACCATGTCTTGGTCATGTCAGAAGTGACCAATGGCCTTGAAGGTGTCGTGGAATGGACTTCTTCTTGGAAGTGCTGTCACGTAACGTTGAATATTCGAACCGGAAGTTCAAGATGGCCGACCTACCTCCCCCATCTTTTTTTTTCTCTGGTCCCAATTTCGTCGTTTTCATCCGATATAAACCGGACTTTCGACTTTAAGGTCTGCAAGTAAGACTGTTTAACACGCAGCTGGTGTGTATCGTTTTTTATTTGCAACTGAATTATGATCTAGTGACTCCAGTCGGAAATCACTTATGCACGTACGACAGTTTGAGTGATGATGTTCGTATTCGATAAGCTCGTTTCTTGGGATGGTGGGGGAGGAAGGCATGTGTTTTATGGATTTTATGGAAATTTAGGGGGAATTCCCCTCCTATTTGATGTTCACTATATGCCTTATGCTGGTATTTTTCGTGAGAATTGGCGCAGGTATTAAAGGCCCTTCCGGAATTGTGATTGATGAGCATTTCTCCTGAAGCGAATTGCGATGGGGATTTTTTGATGAGATAAATCTTGCCTCATCTTCGATTAGGTGAACGAAGAAGGGAAAATTTGATTCCTCGTAAATTATGTAGCGGCAATAAATTCCGTCTGTATATAACTGACGAGAAATGAGCGCTCTTGGAAGACGAATTCAATAAGAAAGAATGCATTCGTCTCACATATAATTTTTTTTTTCGTTATCAGAACTCAGAAGATGAGTTGTTGCGTGTGGTCCTCCACTCAAACTTATTCTGGTGTTTAATATAAAAGCGATAATGGCCTTTTCAAATGGCTTTTCCTGCTGAGAGATGGTTTTGCCCAATTTTTTTTTCTTTTTATCAGGTTTGATTTATTGGCCCATGGGGCCCAATGCATTTTTCGCAAGTTGAATGCACTGTGCACCACGTTTACCTGCAGACTTAGTGAATGTCCAAACTTAAACCAAGATTCTTGGTTAAATTAACAGTCTTGGTTGAAGCCATGAATGTAAACCTGACTTACCTACTTTACTGTGGGAACCTGTTCCTTTTAACTCTTAACTGATGTTTTTAAATTAATTACAAGTTTTGTAATGAGTGAAATACTTTCGCTCACGCTGTACATTTTAACAAAACAACTTTCTCGACATGTGATGATGTGAATGACATGTTATCACTTTCTTCAAGATCACATGTTATCGATTTATTACGAAAACATGTTACTCGTTACAAAATTTTAAATTAGTTTTAAAAGATGTTAAAGACAAGGAACAGCTTTTCTACAGTATCAGTAACACGAAATCCTAACACAAAAAGTTAAAAATAGAATAAAATACATGAATCCCTTATGAAAAATGTACAGGATGAGGAAAAGTATTCACTCACTGCATAATTGATAAATTAGTTTTAAAACATGTTAAAGTCTTACAAGTAACAGGTTTCCCACTGTATCAGCAACACGAAATCCTAACATAAAACATAAAAGTAACATGTAATACACGAAACCTTTTATTTAAAACTTACAAGGTGAGCATAAAGTATATCAGTCAGTACTAATACCAATTTTATGAATTAAAATCGTTCCTAGGGTATGTGTAAAAGTATTTCTAATTCATACTTTCTTCATCCTAACATAAAACATGAAAGTAACATTAAAATACATTGAACCCTTATGTAAAACTTACAGGGTTAGCATAGAAGTATATCAATCAGTACTAATACACAAATTTCATAAATTAAAATCGTTCCTAGGGCAAGTGTAGAAGTATTTTTGATTCACACTTTCTTCACATGTCCCGCACTTTTCAGAACGATCAAAGGTGTTTCCAACATATTCGCTTCAATGTTTAAACTGGGTTTTTCTGTATGAGTCCATGCTCGAATTGAGGCTGTTTTCAGATGGTTGGTCTCAATTTTATTTCTTAGTCAATACGGTCAATTCTGGAGGAGGATTTCCTCCCCATCTTGCATTCACTATTAAATCTGTTGGAAACCACTCACGCAGGCACTGTTATTGAATCCTGGAAGCGATCAATGTTTTTCGCCTCTCAACAAGCCGCTTTAAAAGGGCCTTTACTACTACAGTGTGCGTCTCAATCCTTCCTTCTCTGGCAAGTCCTTTCTCTCGAAGAGCGTCTTCAAGGACCACGTTTGGTGAAATGAGAAAATGCAACATCTTGACATTTTCTGTTTCACTGTTCATCAAAATCGAGTTTTCTGGCAGCTCCTTGTCCTCGCTGGCCAACACTGCAGAAAAAAAACAAGAGATTGTCTTTTTGAACGAGGTTTCTGGATGAAAGCTGCCCTGAAAAAGATTGGTCAGGATGTGCCAGACTTTTTTACGATTCTTATCCTTCACTTTATCTTACAACGTCTGCATTTCACACCAGCCATGGCCACTGAGGATTTTCAATTGGGTGACAATATGGGATTTTGTTTGTGACAGAAGTCTGCGTTGAAATCACTGGTTTGGATATGCTAATGTTTCATGGTTCCTAGCATTCTGTCTTATAATGGCATTTCTTAATGAATGATTTTGGCTTTGGAATTACCACGTGTAATTGTAATGTATTTAGAAATGCTTACAATGTATAAGACATGCCTTGGCAAATACATTTTAAAATGTCTGTAGATTGAGACAAATTTAATTTCAAACAGTACTGACAAATATATTTGAAAATGCGTTTCCGTATGCTTTTTAAAATGTATTTTTCTGCAGCTTGTAATTGTGTGTGTTAGAAAATGTATAATGCACACTAGTAAGCTTAGTTCGAGTGCATTGACGAATATGTTGTGTAATGCGTTCTGTTTGCATTGTAGAATGCATTTTGTTTTACAGTAACAATTGTATTTCGTGTTGGTATAAAAACGACCAATGCATTTGCAATATATTCGAATAAAGGGAAATTATGAATGAAATTAGATAAAAATGATGGGCATTATTTAAACAAAATTGATCTATCATAATTAATGCCAACTAACTTTCCCCTTGTGAATGAAAAATGCAGTGAAATGAATGCTTGGCAAGGATTTGCCACATGATTTTCGGATGATTCTATATCACCCCTTCCCCATCTCTTAATTTATAAAATAGATCCAAACGATGGATTTTATTTACCCAACATGGATTTTAATTGAGATTTTGATATAAAAATTATAATTCAGCTTTTGGTTGACCTCAAATCACTAAAGCTAGCTCCCCTTTATCCCCCATCGGATGTTGGCATTTGTTGATTGTTTTGTGAATGAAAAATGCATGGAAATGCTAGGTTAGGATTTGCCAGATGTGACATGTTCGTGATTTTCGGATGAACCGAGCAGTTTAATCGTGTTCATCCTCTCTGTCACTCTCATCTGTTCTTGTCTGACCAATTAGTCGTTCGAATTGGCCATCGAGAGGTCATGACCCCTGCATGGACGTTCACTCTGGCACTCTGTACTCACACGCTCCATAAAAATCGAAATGAATTGTTTGTCTACTGTCAATTGTCCATGAATTGAGCTAATATTTGCCTCTATTTATGCTTCCATTAGAACCAAATGTTTCCATTAGGATGCTTAATTGGATAAACCCCAACTATTGCAATATAGGCGCTTGGAAGATGAAACGTTTCCAATATTGCAGAAAATTAATGGCTGCCATGGGTACCCAGTTTTGTTTTACAATCAACGGGCACACACATTTGGACTGAAAATCCAGTAGGACTGCCTATGGCAGTCTCTAAATTATTTATATTATTATTTCTATCAAAATTGTGGGCTAATTCCATCATTTCGTGATCAGATCTATAATTTCTAAAATTCCCGCCATTTGGTATATTTGCTCGGATCAAATCTGTAAAAATTGTTTCTTGAAATTGTATGAAAATTTTCCAAAAAGTGTCTGGAAAACCTGGAAAGATCAGGGAAATTCAATTGAAGATTTGGCAAGTCATCCAGTCAGAAAAATACAAATACATAGTTAATTGTAGTGTTGCAGATAAAGTTAATTTTAATTACATGTGACATTTTTTGTGAGAAGTCAGGGAAATTAATCAGATTTGGTTAGGAAAAGTCAGGTAAATTGAGTTGCAAATTTTGGTATCGACCATGAAACTGTTTCGACGTACTTTAAAAAAATCATTGTGTCTAAAAATGCATGGAATAAACTAGAAACAATAGAGCTTATACTTATAGACTATCAATTTCCTGACCTGTTATTTTTGCCAGAATGCTCTAGCATCATGTCATCACACAACCGTGATTGTTAAATTTTAATATAACCTGCCTGTCAACAAAATTTCAGAAAATAACATTAGGTCGCAAAACACGTTCAACAGACGGTGTAAGTCCGTAATAATCCGCTTCACCGGTGACCCCATATAGCGGTCAAACGGCTAGCTTCGGCCAATTGGAAGTCCAGTCTTGTCCGATGGGGGTGGATGGACGTTGGGGGATTTGCACGGTTCAAATTTGATTCCGTTTATTTCAGATCCACTTAAGACCCTAAACCTAAAAAAGCGTGAGAGCAAACATGGCGTGCCAAGTGGTCAAGCGTACCAGAATAGCCGTTGTCCAGCAGCTGCAATTATTTGCCTCTCGCTTCGTCGTGCATTTGGCCAACGCCAATAATGTACTCCGACGGGTTTCGTGAAGCGTTTGCAAAACAAAATATCACCAAATGTGGTTCGTTTGACAAATATGCAAATGAGGCATGAGGTCATCGAGGTGTAAGTTTCGGACATGTTGACATACATGTACACTTCCTGAAAACAAGGTGTTCATTCTAAGAAAGTGTCAGTTAGATTATATGAATATTAAAATGCTTGTTTGCCACAAAAAACAGTGGTTCTTTTTCACTGGAATATGTGCAGAATTAAGGTATAATTTACAATCAAAATATACATTACATTTTGGGCTAGTGTTATTGAGAAAAATATTTCAGTGTATGTACAGTGTACACTTCAACTTAAATCACATATACATATAGCTCAATCTGATCAATGATATGAGTCAAATTTTATTGCATTTCAATTTTTTTAGTATAGTACATTAAAATGTAATTTTGAAAAGGGATGGTTCCCTTCAGAAAAATTGATTTTAAACAATATTTTATTCGGAAAAAGGAATAATATGTCAAGTACATTTCATTCAGAAAAACGTATTCCAGGTAAAATTCATCCATACAAAGGTACTTTTAGACAAGGTAAATTCAGAAAAAATGGATTTTGAGTGGCATTTCATTCAGAAAAATAATTTTTCAATTATATTTCATTCACAAAAAAGAATTTCAAGGTATTTCTAGTAAAATTTATCCATGAAAAAGCATTTTTAAACTCGTTAAATTCAGAAAAAATGGATTTTGAGAGGCATTTCATTAAGAAAAATAAATTTTCAATATATTCCATTCACAAAAATTGAATTTGGAATAGGTTAAAGCTAGAAAAATGTATTTAGAAGGCATTTCGTTAAAAAAAACGCATTTTTGAAGGGATTCATTCAGAAAAATGTATTTTTGAAAGGAATTTCATTCAGAAAGTGTATTTTCAAAGGAAGTTCATTTATCATAAAGATTTCAAAATTCATAAAAAAATATTTGAGGCATAAATATATTTCTCAACTAAATCAATTCTGGCTATTCAGATAAATGTATTCAATCGGATAGTCATTTGGTGATGTTTCAATGGAGTCGCTGCAGGTCATGCAAAATCAACTTTTGGATCAAAAGCTTGCAATACACTTAGATCTGATATTGATTGTACTAGGTTTGAATACCACTACCTGCATGTCATGCCGTGTTTATGGAAACGAAAGCACTTGTTTTTTTTTGTTGGTTTTTTTATTTATTAGAAAACGATCTTAAGCCTTACGAAAACATTTGCTTTGGTCTTAGTTTTCTGGTCTTACATGTACGTTCGTGTGACTGGGTTTCCATAATGGTAGCTGAATCGAAAAGAAATGTTGCGTTTCACGATACAGCTAAAGTTATTGTTTGCGAGGGTATTAAAGACAAGCTGACTTATACTTATTAGAACAAATACAAAAAAGGGGGGAAAATGGACAATGGTCACTCCCTCGCCCTTTCTCCATTAGCCACTTTAAGAGCCCGGTCGTTATTATTGCTGTCGTTGCCGTGTGTTGACCAGTGGTCATCCATCGCATTGACACGGAACACTGGCGATGAAAAAGCGGATAAATCAAATGATTTTACTGGCGTTTGATGAGGCTAAGCTTTTTTATAAAAAAAAATTCATATCAAATAGCAATTACATATAAATTCGTTATAATTCCATTGGCTTCACTCACAAGTTATTTATTCTTTCAAACTTAAGTTAAATTAAGACATATTTCTGATAACAATGGACATTTTTAAATATTTTTAATTTTATCAGATTTTTAATTGTTAAGTATATTTTAAAATGCAATATATTTATAGTAATTTGTGCCAAGATTTGTTTAATCAATGACAGTAATTTTAAAATCCATTTAATTCATCCAGACTTAAGTTAAAATACGGTAAATTTCTGATAACAGCTATTGTTATAATACACTTAATTGACATTTTTAAATATACTTCGTTCTGTCAGATTTTTAAATTATTTTTTATATATTTTAAAATGCAATCAATTTCATTGCTTACTAAAATTGGAAATTATTTAAAAAAATTGTTACGTTTAATTTGCATTCATGTTTTTGCAAAAAATGTTTTAAAATACATCTTTGATTACAAATATTTAAAATCTTCAGTAATTATTCACTCATTTTAATTAATCGGTTTTAAGTGCTAAGTGTATTTTAAAATGCAATTTATTTTAACTAATTTGCTCCAAGGTTTATTTCATCAATGAATGTAATTTTAAAATCGATTTAAATTCATCCAAACTTAAATTAAAATAAGTTATATTTCGCATCACAATTATTAGTAAAATACACTTAATGTTTTTAAATGTACTTTTTTCTTTATGAGTTTTCATTAATTTGTGGTATATTTTAAAATGCGAAATATTTAATTACAGTATGTAATATTCGAGGTCTGCTTCACCACTGAAAGCATTTTTAAAATCGTCTTTTATAATAAAAACATGAAATAATTTTCAAAATGTACTCTACGTGTACATGTAAACTGCATTCACATTCTCTCAATAATTGTTTTAAAATAATTTGATTAACAATATTTAATACTACACTACTTATTTTATTCATCAGATTTCATTTATTTCATATTAATTGCATAGATTTACTGGTAAACCTTATTACATATTCTTTGTTGTGAGAAAATATATGTCAAAATCGACAATTAAAATAAATTTTTTAAATTTATTTTATTCATCAGATTTCATATTAATTGCATAGATTTACTGGTAAATCTTATTAAAAATCTTTGTTGTGAGCAAATATATGTCAAAATCGACAGTCCTTGTCATTCGTCAATTGAGATGACGTGCTCTTGCGCGTGGTTCCGAAGAACGATTTGAAAATTTGAAAAATTCGAAAATGGCTACTCTCTACGCGTTCCGTTCCAAAAACAAAATGGCCGCTCCATTAACGTTCGATTTTCGTCGTATTTTTGCAAGAAAACACGCATTATTTCCTTTTTTAAAAGCATGGAATTGCCAAAATAAGTGTTTGATGCATTTCTGTCCATTTAGGACCTACCATGGTTCAGTTTCCATAATTCCAACCACTTGAAAACCATCTCTGGCAAGGAAGATTGAACTTCGCCCTAAAAATCACTGGGAAATACGAAAAAGGTAAATTTATTCGAAACGAAAACATTTACAAAAATGAATTATTCAAAAGGTTGGAATGATGTGCGTCTCCTCTGTTATCGAATTACGTGTCTCCGTGATGGAAAAGGGCAAAGATGCAGAGATTTTTGCCCAATATGTAAACATTGCGACGCATGTCGTTTTTTCGTAAAAAAATTCGCAAATTTGAAAAAAAAATCTGGTAGTACAGTGTGGGGGACAGTCATCTAACGAACGTGTAAAGGCACTGATGTGGGTATTTGAGCAGAGGTTTGGCCTCATGAAAACGTGCCTATATCTCGCAAATAACACGTTTTTATAACTCGTTTTATGCCATTTTCACTCTGTGGGGTTCAGCATTGAATTTTTATTAATAATATGTAAATTTTGACGATCAAACCACACGCATGATCAGTATGTTAGCTATGAAAATGGTCTTGACAGAGCCTTTGATAACCTCTAGATGGATAAAATGGGAAGAACAACATGTATTAGCTGAAACAAAAGGGCATGTGTGTGGGGGGTCCTTCATACCCCCCCCATCCCCCAAAAAAAATGTGGATTGTGGTTCATTAGGCCAGGTTTTGTAGCTCCATTGTGTTTCTTTCTAGCAAAGAACAATGTGTTCCTAGTACTAACAAAAGGAGAAAAACCTAATGGAGTAGGCCTACTTTGAAAATTGCAGCCCAAGGGCCATTCACAAAGGGCGATTTTGGATCATTTTTTTAAAAAGTATTTTTCGTTTCCACAAAAATGATAATAACTTTAGGGTAGTTTCTGGTTGTCATAATAAAGATTTCGGTACACTTTAAGGTTTTGAAACTTTTTTGGAAATATGGAAATATACAGTATGTTCTGTATGAAATAAAGGGTCAAGTTGCTCCATCATAATATCTGGATTTTATTTTATCTTTAACATAAGCCTGGCAGACAGTTCCATTTAATGTGTTTCTAGTACTAACAAAAGGAGAAAAAGCAATTGAAGTATGTTGAAAATTTCAGCCCAAGGGTCATTCACAAAGACCGATTTGAGTTTTTATTTTTGAAAATTAAAAGTAATTTTTTAATTCCTCAAAAATGGTGAAACTATAGGTGGTTGTGTGTGATCATGAATGTTTTAGTACTCGATTTTATGACCCTTTTTGGGGAAATATGGGAATTTATGATGGTGTTTCTGTATGAAATAAAGGGTCAAGTTGCTCCATTATAATATCTGGATTTTAAATTATCTTTAAGTTAACTAAATTAAAACTTTCCATTAGCTTGGCAGACAGTTCCTTTCAATGTGTTTCTAGTACAAGCAAAAGGAGAAAAGGCTAATTTAGTATATTGAAAATTGCAACCCAGGGACCATTTACAAAGGGCGATTTTGGCTCATTTTTTTTAATAATCAGCATTTTTAATTTACACAAAAATGGTACTGTTTTAAGTTTTTGTAAGATTTTCGGAAATATTGAAGTTTATGCTTGTCTTTCTGTGTGAAATAAAGGGTCAAGCTGCTCCAACATAACACCTGAATTATAATTCATCTTTAAAATAACTTTTAATTAAAACTTTACATTAGCTTGGCAGACAGTTCTCTTCACGCACCATTCGCCGTGGAAATTTCATCAATTTAGCTCCATCCGAGCGTTTAATACAGTAGTTTATTCGCCAAAATGCTCCAAGATGCATCTCAGGGGATTTCAAATTGTTTAACGTAATTAGACGGTAATTGCATTTGATATGGGGCGAACGTAAAATCAACATAAAATTATTCCAAATAAACGACCAGACCCTCCATCACTGAAACGTTGAAAGATGCTTGAGTTGCATTTTTGTGGATCATTAACATATTTTTGGCTCGTATAATTCAGCTTTCGAGATATTGCTCATTCTCCTACATGCATATTATGATCATGGAATTTTTTCTGCTAAATTTCTTTATTAATTTCATTATTCCAAACTGAAAAGCTTGCCTCAGTGAGTAACGTCAAGTACTAACCTGAGTTCAACCCTATTTAAAATTGCTTTTTAAAGGGGGTCCATCTGCATTGACGACCCAACCCATTCAGAAATATATCAAGTAAATAATTTCATGATACATTAACTAAAAAATTCAGTAAATAGCACTGGTTCCCTTTCATAAAGTCTGTATACAGGCAATGGTGCTTTGGGAAATTAAATAATTAAATACAGTACATGATTAAAAATCTAATCATAAAACATCGGTATTTCTTAAATGTTCCCATTGCTAGGATGCTTCATTTTCAGTCTCATGTTTAAGTTTCCTTATTGGATTTTTGGCGGCTCGTAAGGGTGACTTTTTAGTCATATGATACATCGCCTAATTTGCATTTGATTGGAAAATGCATCAATTTCATTCTCAAAGTCAATTGTACGCCTACGTGCAGAACACCTCATAATGATAGGCATTTGAGGAAGGCATTGAGGAGCATTTAAGGAGCATCTCGAGACATGTGAAGCATCAATACACTTGTATAAAAGTATGCACATATTTTAACAGATTTTTTCCAGTTAAGTATATTTAAAAAGTGCTATTTTCTGAGTGAAATTAGTTAAAAATACACTGAAAATTAGTATTTTTTACACAAAGTATCATTTACTGAATGAACAAATGCTATAAATGCACTTTTCTGAATGAAATGTATTTAAAAAAAAAAGCCTTTGTTCTGTGTTAAAAGATTCAAAATGTATTTTCTATGAATGAATTGTTTTAAAATACATGTACGATGTACTTCCATAAGAAATATGCATTAATGTACCCATTATTGCATGAAGGTTATGATATACTTTACTTTTATGAATGAAAAATATTTGAAAAGCCTTTGTTCTGAATTAAACGTATCAGTAAATGCCCTGTTCTGTGTTAAATGATTCAAAATATATTTCAATGAAGGAATTTTTGTTTTAAATTACACGTACAATGGAATTCTATCAAAAATTTCATTAAAGTACCTTTGTCTGAAAGAATGGGACATTGAATTTCACTAACCTGTGATTCTGTGTGTAAGGTATCTTTCTCTAAAGGTTTTCTTCTTAGCTTTGTTTTGATGTCACATTACCCAGTAGTTTTAGCCTGGCAAAAAGGGCGAAAAATCATCATTCTGAACTTTCTAAATTTATTTTATAATATGTAAATCCACGTGACTCCATGTGTTTTCAACGACGCCATAAACGAGTAATTTGTTTGCTCAGTTTTCGCGAAAATTAAGAGCAGCACATTTTTTGGAAGTGGCAAATCTGGCAAATTTTGAAGATTAAACCAAGAGTGATGTGCGACAGCTTGCCAAAGTCAAATTTCCATTTGGCCTTTTTTTTTTGCAAAAAAATAATGCAAATTGGCCTTTGACGCTGTTTTTAAGACGAATTTAACTAAGTTTACTCTGTCAACCCTGTGTATTATGCTTTTTCTAATCTTAATTCTATTTGCATTTTTTGTCCCTTTAATGCCCTCATCACTCAACGCCCCGTTTCAATTAAATTTGGCAAACACTCGACGTCATTCGTCACGCCACACTAGCTCCCCTGGCGACAGATTTTGTAAAAATTCGACCACCGAATTAGGCCCATTGAGGATTAATTGAGTCGACCGAGATGTTTACTTCTCCGTGTCGATTGCTGCTAATGAATTGCGGGGGCTGAACGTCGTTCATTTCCACCCTTATTCAAATGATGACCAGTGGTCAGTGCGGTCATTAGCTCTGGCCAGAAATGCCATTTGCAGCGAAAGTGAGACGTGTGAAAACTCTATCCAGTATATTAGGACACATGCTTGAAAATAGGTTGATGGCTTTATAGACGTAGATATTTTTTTCTAAATCATATACAGTATATATTTCCCGACACTTATCTCAATTCAATTCAACTCTTCCAAATGTGGCTCTTAGCATGAATCCATAATTACACGTTTCCAAATCCACATCTGAATAAAATGAATTGAAAATTTCCCTTGTATACATGTAAGTAAAATGTATTTTAGATTAAATATTTGTGAGTAAATGCAATTGTAAACTTACATGTTCTGACAGGAGCATATTATCAAATGCAACTCTGGATTTACGTCATATGAAATCTACTTTTGTGAATGTAGTATAATTTTTTTTTCTGAATGAAATGGATTGTGATAACATATTCACCTCCTCGAATGGATTACTTTCTAAAATCAACTTTTAAAAATTAAGTCCATTCTGAAACTCATTTTCGTTAGTAAAATGTATGTAAAATAATTTTAAGTGGTTTTTTAGTGAAATATATTTAAATAATTTTCTTGTTAAATACGTTTTAAAATCCACTGTTCTAAATGAAATAAGGTCTAAGATCCAGTTTTCTAATTTAAATCAGTTCCAAGATCACTTTTTCTAAATTAAATCCATTCTAACCACCACTTTTCTGAATTAAATTCAGGCGAAAAGCCACTTTTCTTTCTGAAAATACATGTACATGTACGTTGCATAATGCTTTTTTCGAAGTGAAATACATTCTGACATTGTTTTTTCTGAATTATAAACATTCAACGTGCCACTTTTCTTACTGAAATACGTTCCAATGTCAACCTTTCTGAATGAAATACATTTTAAAACCCACTTTAATGATTTAAATACATACTCTATAGAATAAATATTTCACAATTAAATCCATTCTAAAATCCACTTTTCTGAACGGATTACATTTTTAAATCCACTTTTATGAACGGGTTACATTCTAAAATCCACTTTTCTGAATGGATCACATTATAAGGTCCACTTTTCTGAATGACTCACATTCTAAAATCCACTTTTATGAATGACTCACATTCTAAAATCCACTTTTCTGAATGGATCACATTCTAAAATCCACTTTTCTGAATGAAACGCATCCTGAAATCACATTTATGAATGAAACACAATGTTTCACCGCTTCGGATGAAACATTTTCTGCAACATTCCAGAATACTGAATTCCGTGTTCTATTCCAACCTCGGGGGGATGCCAAGCATTTCATCTATGCAGGGTGACCGTTGCATAGAGACTAAAGCACTCCGTAAACTACTTTCATTTGAATCATTTCCAACCGAGTCATACGATATTATCATCAGCAAGTATTTTCCCCGAATGACGATAAGATTTCTTATTACTTTCGCGAATTTCTGTCTGTGTTTCTTGAGTTATGGTCGCATTTCAAGCCCGCTAACCGTGAGATTTGCCATAAATTTCGCTCAGGAAGGGGATCCCACCTGGGAATTCCCCCAGGGGTGGCTTCCGGCTCCCCACATCCGGGTCACTGAAATTGTATTTTTTTCTTAAAATGCAAGTGGATGCCAGTGGCGCCACACGTGGCTGAATCTGGCGTTGTGTGTTTCTGGGAGGCTTTTAGGTCCGTTGCCATGGCGATTGAGCCCCAGGGCCTCGTTGGCAGCAATTTCGCAAAAATGCGAAATTATTCATAAGCCCGGAACGCGATGGGTATTAAATTCCGGTTGCGAGGAGATGCGCAAATTCATGAATTAGGAGATGAGAAAATCAAAAAGAGGAAAACAACGCGTTAATGACGACCGCATTCACACAGGATATGGGCGTTTGGTACATTAGGACCAATCCAATTGCATTCCCCTAAAATGCCCCAAAAGAGTCCAATTGCATTTCGCATAAATGCATTTCATTTTGACGCTTCCTGAGAGTGGTTTTTGAAAATGTCCCATTTCAGCAATTTTTCAATCTGGATGCTTTCAACTGCTACTGTCTCGTGGGGGCATTCCAGTGTTACTTCTCAGGGTTCCCACATTCGGGAATGTCAGGGAATATCAGGAAAATGAAAAAAATGTCAGGGAATGTCAAAGAAATGAAAAAGTGTGCATATTTCTGAAAATGTCGGGGAATTTGAGATAGTTTGCATCAGCTAATTGATTTGTCTACATCTTTTATTAATATTTGGAATAAACCCTACTTTATTTATAATTTTTTTATTTTATTTATAGGGATAATCAGGAATTTCGGGGAAACGCAAAAGTCAGGGAATGTTTTTGAAATGAAAAAAGTCAGGGAATGTCAGTGGAATGAAGGAAATGTCAGGGAAATGCAAAAAAGTCAGGGATTGTCAATGAAATGAAAACGTCAAGGAATGTCAGGGAATGTTTTTGAAATGAAAAAAAGTCAGGGAATGTCAGGAAAATGAAAAAGTCAAGGAATGTCAGGGGATGTTTTTGAAATGAAAAAAGTCAGGGAATGTCACTGAAATGAAAAAGTCAGGAAATATCAGGGAAATGAAAAAAATGTCACGAAAATGAAGAAGTGTTAGTGACACTCAATATTAGAAAAATCAAAAAGTGACAGCAAATTCGTCAAAATGTCAGGCAAATTGAGATAGTTTGTATCAGCCATTCAATTTGTCATAATCTTTTATTAAAATTTGGGACAAATATCGAGGAAATGAAAAAGTGCCAGAGAATTCGTGAAAATTCGTGAAAATGTTAGAGAAATTGAGGTAGTTTGCTTCAGCCAGTTGATTAGTCAATATCTTTTATTAAAATTTAAGATAAATCCATCGATCTTTTATTTATTTTTTTAAATCTTATGAATAGTTGTCAGGGGATATCAGGGAAATCGACTTACATCCAGGTTGGCAAAATATTTGACTGTACAGCAATGCAGTATTCATGTACATGTAGTTTATGCCTCAAGTGTGCACAAAATATTGATATTTCCACCCTACTTGTCAAGTTGACAAGGATGACACCTTTCATAACCTTTTCAATTTATTTTTTCCGTGTTTTTGTTGTTGTTCAATTTCTGCTGTTTTGTTGTGTTTTTGTCTTTATCCTGACCTAGCCTAAGTTGACCTTAACCTATACTGTACTAAAAATGGAATTTTATTCAGCTGCATTTAAATTGTTGGCAATCACTGCCAGCTTAGGAGTCATTTGGAAAAGCCAACTTTTTCATTTTGTCTATGGCAGATCAAAGTCACCATATTCGAAGTCAAAATTTTGAAAACGATAAGGGGTGTTCAGATAATGTTGCCTAAAAATTTTATTTTCTGAACACCCTCCCACCCTGTCATCATTTCAATCCACTCATAAATAATTATACGATTTGAAAGAAATTTTAAAATTTAATTAAGTTTTATCGAAATTACATTGTTTAAAATGATGGATTTTAATTAACGCAAAATCACCTTTTCTAAAAGAAGGCCAAGCATTTGTTGACCGCCTAAGAGGATGACATAATACTTGAACGTCATTAACTGGTGGCAAATGCAAATCTTCCAGCGCCATTTTGTTGTAGTGATGCTTCCTAATCGATAACAATCTGGTGTATTTAACACCGTTTTACAGTTCATTTTAAATTGGTTTTGACCTGATCTTGTCTAAATCTGGTCGAAAGGGGAGGTTTATTCCCATATTTGGATCACAATCGATTTATCTGAGATATTTTCTGGAGGACGTAAAAAAGTCATTTTTTGTTTTTATTTATTTTTGTTTGCTGTGTTGGGGCTTTTTTTACTAGCTAAAGGCCGAAGGACGTTTTTTCGCAAAACACCTAGGGACTCCATTATCCGGATGCCATGAATAAAATTTTCATATTTTTCATCGAAAAAAAGGCTGTTTTTTGGTGGAAAGCGAACACATTGAGGCAGAAATACGGAAGTGAGTCGTAAAATAAAAAAAAGCCCCAGAAAAAAATCCAACTCATTGTTCAATGTCGACAATTTCAGACTTCCGGCGCGTCTGGTTGGGTGACCAGTCTTGCAGGAAATTGCGAAATATGCGGAAATATTTCGCTCATTTTGTGGAAATAAAAAAGCGTGGAATTATGCAGGGTGTCTAGAAAATCCTTTTCTTTTTGCAGTTTTCACATCTGCATTCAACTCCATGGCCACCCTGTAGTTCAATATCATTTTCTACAAGGTGTACATACATCGCTCACTCCAGAATTCGTTATAAAACTGGTGTAAAAAGTGTATGGTTGCACTATTTTCTTATAGTTTACAACATCATTTGCTTTACTACATTATTTTCAGAAAACAACTTAGTTCTATTTATTAGGAATTTTTCACGAATATCTTTGTGAATGAAATTAATAAGTATATTTTACAAGCATATATAGTCATTGAAATTTTTATGAAATGGTGTACAGTATTTAAATTTTTTTTTGACTCAACGCTTTTGGCCACCCTGTAGTTCAATATCATTTTCTACAGTGGGTCCACAACTCGCTCGCTCCAGCATTCGTTATTGAGGCTTGAAGTGGTGTAAATACTATTTTCTCATAGTTTAGAATATCCTTTACTTTACTGCATTATTTTAAGAAACCAACTTAAATTTTAGTTCTTGTTCAAGTTCCTTCTATTCATTGGTAATTTTTCACGAATATCCATGTGAATGGAATTAATAAGTTTATTTTATATGCATAATCTTGTCATTGACAATTTTGTGAAATTGTATACAGTTTTTGAAAATGTTGGAGGGTTTTTTCTTTGAGTTGACGCTTGGTCCCCTGTAGTTACATGTACGTATACTTTTCTACAGGGTTTACATAAATCCCTCACTCCAGCATTCGTTAATAGTTATTGAGGCTTGAAGCTGTGTAAATACTGAAAGGGCACTCTATTATCTCATAGTTTGCAATATCATTTACTTTACTCCATTATTTTAAGAAAACAACTTAAATTGTAGTTCTTCAGATTCGTCTATTTCAATAATTATGTGCTGCTATTGTGTGCAGCAATTTTTCACGAATATCTTTGTGAATGAAATTAATAAGTATATTTGATAAGCATAATTTAGTCATAGACATTTTTATGAAATTGTAAACAGTTTTTAATAATGTTGGATATTTTTTTGCTTTGATTTCACGCTTTCGGTCACCCTGGAGTCAAATTCCACTTTCTACAGGCTGTCCACAAATAACTCACTCCAATATTCGTCAGTGAGGTTTAATGTGTTCTGAATATGGTGTTGGCTCTAGAAAATACCTTTAAGACGACCTTTCAAAAATTTTAGGTGCAAAAATTTCTAGTATCCAGTAGGTATCAAGGTATTTTGATGGTGTAGTATTGGTATACATGTACACGATTTGCAACCTTGGAAAAGATACCTACGATGGTTTCTTTAAGGTTTCATTATTGGCTGTTGAAAGGTTTCCTCTATATCCAGTGTATTTCATAGGTTTCCAAAATGTTGTACTTATTTGATACATGTTGAAAAATTTCTGATACCAAAAAAAATACCTTCCAAATTTTTGTAAGGGCGGTTTATTCCTAATGAAATATAAATTCTAGAAAGGTTACAACGTTATAACTTTTAAACGTGACAAGGGCTTGTTAAGAATGTAAGTATCATGGGGCATCTTGTATTGAAAATGGCGGCCGTAAAACTGTGACCTGTGTTTGTTGTAGGGAAACGAATTTGATGGTCGAGTTGATAAGATTTCACGCATTTCGTTACTTTTATTGATTTTCATAAAACGTCTTTATGATGCAACGCAGTCTCGTCTTGTTTTTAGACGCGTTTCGACGTGGTCAGCGTTCTGACCAAATGACCTCGTCGACATTCATTTCAACCGAATCAGTAAATGCGTTTTGCTCGTTTTTGATGTAGAACTACAGTATGTCATTCAATGCGGTATTGAGGGGAAAATCTGAAGTCAAAATGGCCGACCGGTTTTACGGTTAACCGGCTTCACGGATACCGATCTCCTTTATGGTTAGCCGGTTAACCGTGCTGCTAGCGACGCTCAACCAGTTAGATGCATGTGAAAAAATGTGAAATATTGTACTGTATACCAACTGGTCACATGCTTGCTTTGAAGCCGTTTATTCTATTGAAAAATAGCCCGCTTTAATTCCCAGAAACTTATTCGCAGAGATGTTATGTATACAATTTTTTCAGTTTTTTAACATGGCAGGGGTGGGAGGGGAACTTCCCGTTAAGGAGTTGCGTGTTGTGCTAATGACATCTTAAACCAGCAAATTCACCACGAACCTGCTGAGCTTCAGCCGTATTAAACTTGCGAAAAATGCATCCACGCCCATGTTAAATTTTCACGAAAACCTCTTTTTCGCGTTTTCTCTTCACTGTGACTACTCTCGGGCTTCGTGATGGGTTTGGCCACTGGTCATGAAGCCTGTTAACGTCACGTAACGTCGTTTTAACGACATTCGTTGAATTTTCGCTCGTAAAGCAACACTTGACGACAAATCCCGTTGTTTTCAACCGAAGTCGAAGGGGTGCTTCCTCTTAATGGACGCACTCGTAGTCACACTTAAGAAAATAAGTCCCTCTTAACCCTGAAGGCAATGAAAGAAATCCCCGTGACGATTTAAAGATTTTTCGTTAGGCCAATTTGGACAAAGTGGGCTTCTGAGTGACGTTTCACAAAACACTCGGGTTATTTTTTTGACAAAAAAAAGAAAGCAGAAAACAATTTCTGCTTTTTGCGATAAAAGCGAGAAGCAGAAGCAGTTTTCGGAGATAAAAGCGGTCGCTCATTTAATGCGACCCTGGCTATGGGCACTGCGCTGACTTTGGGACCATAAAATTCTACCAAAAGTGTTTCTTACATCAGATTGAATCGAATTAACCATCATTTCTGAAGGGACTTTTGCTACCTTATGGAAGCAAGGGGGAAGAGCCAAAATGATTTCTAAGGGGCCTACTGCTGCTAGTAGAGCCTCACCGAAAAATTGACACTATTCTGAAAGCAATTTTCACTTAAGAATTTGAAAGGAAATGAGACAATTGTGATAACTATAAGTGAGATAAATGAGATAATTATAAGAATTAATAAGAGAGCGGCACGATCGAATATGTTTGAATCTATACGAATTTATAAAAATTTATAAGAATTTATAAAAATATTTATAAAAATTAATAATGTAACAATGGAATTTATAGGAAAATGAATTGAGGCTGTGAGAAATTATAAATTGAACCATTGAATGTTTAATAATTTTAAGAACATGGAACAATTGAATTCATAAGCATATCAAAGTAAGATGAACGAATGAATTTATATGAATATGAATTTATAAGAAAATGAAACTAATGAATTAATAAGAATTTTCGTAAACTATTAACACATTGGCTACAAGCATTATGTAAATTATAAGTTTTAAATATTTTAATGAGTTATGGTTTACCACATTTAGATCAGTCATCGATTTAAGAAAAAAAATTATGCCAAAGAAACGTTTTCAAGATGGTAATTTTACAAAACTATTTTTTTAATTTTTCTTTGAAATGTGATAAAAAAAATTGAAAAAATTCCTTTAAAATGTGAAAAAGAAGACGATTAAAAAATATTCTTATACTTTGTTTTCTTGGGAATATTAATAATATACGACATTATCGAAGATCATGAAACCTAGACCACGAAAACCGATTTACGTGTCATATTTAAAAATAATTCTTCCTAATTTGCGTTTCTCCCCAATTTTTCAATATTTTAAATATACGCATTTTTGATATTGTTAACTTAATTTTACATAAATTGAGATTATTTTAAAATTAAATTGTCTAGGATGTCTCAGTGACTTTCCGGTGCCTTTTTTTCCCCTCGATCTAATACAGCTTTAGTAAATTTTTCCATTACAGCCTGGTTTTCAAATCCAATTTTCGATAATGTTATCAAACGTTATTTACTGACCCAAATTTCATTTTTCGCATTTTCAATTTTTTTTTCGGTTATGCTATTATGTTTTCTTCGCCAGTTTTCCAATCTCCGAAATTTTGGAGACTCATTTTCGATACCCAGCTTTTCATCCCCACTTTTGAAAGATTTTTCTCTTCTTTTCATACAATTTTTCGGTCTGATTTCGTATCAAATTCTCCTCCAGGAGATTTCGCTGTTGGCTAAAAGCTAGCAATTTTGGTCGATATCGATTTTGATATTTTTCTCGAATTTGTTTTCAGAAATAAAAAATACCCTGCAGTGGCCCTAGATCGTTTTCTTGGTTAGGATCTCGTCTTCTTATCTCATATTTTACGGATTTTTTCTGCTCCTCTTATTCTGTTATCATTTCCACCCGAAAATTTTGTCACTAAATTGACCACCCCTCTTGCAGCGCCGCCTTTCGATGAAATAGTGAAAGTTTCTTGGAAATTAAATCTTGAAATTAGCGAAATAAAGGATATTCTGGATGCCTGTAAATCATTGATAAAATCCTTGAAATGTCAGTGGTTGCAATTAAGGTAATTTTATACTTTGTGTGATATTTGTTTTGTTTTTTTTGCAAAATAAGCTACCATGGAAATATGAGGACGTTATAAAAATTTCGGATTATAAAATATGAAATCATTTTGAAATATAACGTCATTTTATGTTAAAGTATATGATGAAATAAGTGAAATGAGTTTGAAAATAAGTTTGAAAATCTGGGATTTAAATTCGGAATATTTTTTTGTACGAAGGAAGGCACCATTTTTGAAAAAAAAATACAAAAGAGACTGGCATCATCTTGCCTACAAATTCAATAATAAAGTCCTTGAAAAGTCAGTGGTTGAAATTTAGGTCGCGTTGTACTAGACATAATACAAATTTGGGAATACAAAATACAAAATCTCTGTGAAAGTAATCATGTCTGAAAGTAAATAATGAAATAAGTCAAGTTTGAAAGTATAGGATTTAAATTTAAGATTTTTTGTACAAAACAAGACATCATTTTTGAAAAAATTAGAGTCGAGAAAGACATAATTAAATCTATTAAAGATGATAATGCATGAAGCGATTTTGAAATTAAGCAATGGCTTGTTTAAAATTATATTATGAAAATTTAGACTTTAAAAGAAAATCGGTAATAAAGTCTTTGAGAAGACTGGTGGGACTTATGTCATTTTGTGCAAGGTATGACGTCATGTTTTGGAAAACTTAAAACTAGAATAAAAATGATAATAAGGATGAATAATAATTAGGTTTGAAAATAAGCTTTGGCTTTACATTAAATGTAAATAGTGTTGGAAGTTAATTTTTTTTCAGAAAATAATTAATTTTATTTTGTACAAGGTATGGTATATTTTTTAAGAAACTAAAATGCCAATTTTTGCCAATTGATTGAAACCTTTCCAGGTTTGAAAAAGATAACTTAAGTTCCCAAAGAAATATGAATATTACTATAGATTTAAAATTTGAATGTAGATTTAAAATTTGAATGTAGATTTAAAATTTGAATGTAGATGTAAAATTTGAATGTAGATTTAAAATTTGAATATAGCTCTGAAAATAACTAAAGCCCAGTTAACATACTAATAAATAATGTTCCAAGCTTTGCTTTATCACCTTTATTGCCCTGAATTCCCCCATAATTAATTTCATTTCAGAAGTAATTATTATTATTATTATTATTATTATTGTCATTGTTAACATTAGAACAAACAAGAAATTTTCTAGCCATTGTCTTTTCTCCATTATTGGTCCTACATCGTTAAATGCCCTTTCCATTGTCAATACCAATAGTTGTTGTTGCCTACTAAGGTATTCATCTGTCTTTCCAGTTCCGCTTTGGCTGCTCTTCACCCCCAAGGACCCTGGGGCCTCTCACGAAATCCATTTTTGAACTCGTTTAGCGACCTTAAGGTCCAGTTTTCTTTTCCCTTTGTTATTTTTCTGTTTTTCTTCCTTTCAGTTTGCTTTCTACCAATAACAATCTCTTCTTTCTTAGCTTTTTTTTGGTCCTTTCATCCACTATCTTTCAGATGCCTTTCATCCCTTATCCGTTACTCTGCCATGGAGTGATTTTTTTACTCTTTTATCTGGTCACAATCGTTCGATCAATCAAAGTCTACGTGGCCGCCATCTTGGAAACGTTTTTCGTCATTGTTTGTTTTCGGTGTTAAACTTTGCTAGCATCCATTTCCACATCCTATTTCCTACTTTTGTTTTACATCCGATAAACGATCTTGTTTGCATTTTAACTCCATCGTTATCGAGGGACCCAAACCCTTTATTAGGTCCCTCGTGGACAATGGGCGATGTTAAGAACACTTCATGGCCCTTGACCCTTGTTCGAACGATGTTACACCCATATTAAAAACATGTTACTCACGAAAATGCGTCAGGGACATTAAGACAGGTATTAATATTCAAAACATCACTTTTGCGTATGATTTCATCTCAGTTTTTTATATTAATATTCTGGAAGGAGCTCGCAAATCAAGTTAGGACATGAATTGTTACTCAGTTTACTGAAAATGATGCTGATCTAAAACGTATATCGGGATGAATTACAGCGGAAAAATATGAGAGAAATAAAATTGATGAGGTTAGTCCTACTTGGAGATAGTGTACGATTGATTTTTTGCTTCTTTTTATAGTATTTTTCTTTTGGTTTTTGTGAACCTAAATTTAGTTCTGTCTAGTTCCATTTGCTGCTTCGTTGTTGTGGTTTGAAAACACTTTCAATTTACATGACAAAGAATCAGCCAAGAGGGATTTCTAAACTGTGCTTTTTTCTGGGGTGGGATTATCGAGAAAATTGATTGTGGCCTGCGAATTACAGGGTGTGTTGGAAAACCCAGTTTTTAATACTTGCCTTTCCTTCATTTTTGGACAATTTTAACTGTTAATGAAACCGTCACAAAGGTGTGTAAGCATTGAGACCATGCACCCTTACGTTTCAGTTTCCTCAATTTTTAACATTGTATATTACTACTTACAATATGACGAACATTTGAACAATATAAACGTGTTTAGGGCCACCCTGTTATCTTTTAGTGGATAACATTTTTGGAATGTTTTAACATTATATATGGTGTTTAGGAACCTTATTTTACTATTTTTAATATTGTTTAACAATGGTAAAGGTGTTTAGGGGATCCTATGTTACTCTTTATACCAGTTGTGAGAATTTTACAATTTTTAGAAAATTTGAACTAGTAAAGTTGCTTATGGGGACCCAATGTTTAACAATATTAAAGTTGTTTAGGGAACCCTATTACTGTATATCATTTTTGGAAAATGTTAACATTAGTTATGGTGTTTAGTGGTACCCTAACTTATTCCATCATTAAAAAAAATAACATTAGTAAATGTGTATAGGGGACCTTGTGAGAAATTGTAACACTAGTAAACGTGTTTAAGGTGACCTTATATCGTTTTTAGAAAATTTGAACTTTAGTAAAGTTGCTTGTACATGTATTTTACTATTTACAATATTACGTAACATTTTAACAATATATAGCATGTTTAGGGCGGCCCTGTATTACTGCATATCATTTTTGGCAAATTTTAACATTAAATGTAGTTAGTGTTTGGTGGCACCCTAAATTATTCCATCATTTTTGAAAAATATTAACATTAGTAAAGGTGCTTAAGAATACCCTCCATTACCTATTTTATCAGATTTTTTAACATTACATGTGAATTGACCTTTAGGGAATCCAATATTACTCTTTATCATTTTCAAAAAAAAAAATATCAATAGTAAAGGTGTTTATGGAGAGATCAATTTTTCTTTGTATGATTTTTGACATTGTCAACATTATTAAAATATGTTTAGGAAAACCAAACCTTACTTTACCTTATCTAAATTTGTGACATTGCATGCATTGTTGGCATTTAGGGGAATCCTATGTTACTCTATTATTTTTGGAAAATGTTAACATTAGTAAAGGCGTTTAAGGAAACATCCTTAATTTGCTTTCACCCGAATCGTTAACTTTTCAGTCATTGGATAATTTTAACATTAGTTTTTTTAACGTCAGTTTTTTAACATTCAAATTTTTAACATTGCAGTTATAGGGATTTTGGGAAACCTTTAAGGTTACATCTTTCGGAACAACCAAATGGATTTTTGACATTAAGACGTAAGAATCGATAGCGTGTGAGTGAGACGAGTGAATTAAATACCGGTGTTGTTTATCATCTTTCGACGATACGCGTTGCACGATCGATAACGAGCCATTAAACGCTCCATTTGTAAACGTTCCACTTTAGCGCAAGTTCTGAGTAAACTCCACTGATTGTTCAAACGTCGATAATGGCGTCTAGGGCTTATTTGCCATTATGGTAAATTTATCGACTTAACCCTATTCAGTCGATATTGCAATTCGAGAAAATCTGGCAACGATACATGGGGAAAAATGAAAAGATTAAGGGATTTTGCGTTAATAACACATTATTGTGACATGTGGCCTTTTCAAATACATGTACATGTACGGTTATACTAGTCATCCGAAAAGTCAAATCTTAATGAAGTTTCAAGTGTGCACTAGATAACTTTATTGAGAAATCATGTTTGGCATCTCTTGGGTTTGAAAAATCTTTAAGAAATCGTTGAGAAACAAGTACGTTTTTCATCCTGAATGTTGAAAAAATCTTTCAATAATTTTTGAGAAATCTTTCCAGAATCCTTTAAAGATGATTTTCAGTTGAGAATTCATTGAGAATTGCTTTTCTCAGTTGGGAATTCAATGAGAATTACTTTTCTCAGATGAGAATTCATTGAAAATTATTTTCTCAGTTGAGAAGTATTGAGAAGTCATTGAGAAGTATTGAGAAGTCATTGAGAATTATTTTCTCATATGGGAATTTAAAGACAGTTATTTTCTCAGTGTAGAAGTCATTGAGAATTACTTTTCAAAGTATTCCTTGAGAACGTCTTTCTCGAGCAGAGGGAATGCTGTAGAAATGTTTGAAATGTTTCGCATTTCAGAACTCTCTGAGAAATCATTGAGAAATCCATCGTAATTTTTCTTTTCATTCATGATAAGAGCACTTTTTTTGTTAGAGAAAACGTTGAGAATTTTTTCTCAGTTGAGAACTCCTTCAGAAACCTTGAAAATGTTTAGAAATGTCTGAGAATTTGTATGAAAATCGAGAAGTCCACGTGAATTTGTTCTATTTAAAGAAATTATTGAGTAATGGATAGCTTCTTGCTTTCGTTTGATAAATCATTGAATGTTTTCTCAGTTGAGAACTTGAGAAATCTGAGAAATCCGTGAGAAATATCTGAGACTTACTCTTCGCTTTTACAGAAAGCTTCTATAGAAATCGTAGAGAAATCATTGAGTAGTTTTTTTTAAAGTCCTTGAGAAATCCTTCAGAAAACTTCCATAAATCATTGAGAAATCTTTGAGAAGTTTTTTTAAAGCTTCCAGAAATCGTAGAGAAATCATTGAGAAGTTTTTTTTTTGAAAACTCATTGATAAATCCTTCAGAAAAGTTTCAGAAATGTATGAGACCTTTTTTTCTGTTTCAATTATTTTTGTTTGTTTTTGTTTTTTTTGGTGGTAAAAGTGAGAAATTTCAACTAAGCCAAACTGGACCATCGGTTTGAGCCCTTGAATCCTTGAGTCGGAGTCAACGGCCTTGGGTGACCTCTGACCCTCTATGAAGTCCATGACCTCGAATAAATTTGCAAGAATGACTCGTTAACGCGTCGTTGCTCGGCTTAGGATGTCTCGATTTACGTCGCTTTTCGAGTCTACTGGGCCATAAAAGGGCTTTGCTAAGGTGATCCTTATTGTTGTCGATTTTCAGACGTTCTTTGCATTTTAATAGGACCGTTCTGGATTATGGGGCCCATAAAACCTTGTCTTCACTTCCTCTCCTCTGGTGTGCAGATAGCGCCTTAAAGAGGACCTATAATTGGAAATGTTGAAAATCAGTCCTACCATAATGGACCTTGACAGTATTAAGTTAACCATAATTTTTATTTTCTGCATTTATGATTTAGCCAAAATCCACGTTGAAATTGGTACGTCAGTCAAAATTTTCATTTTTTCATTCTTATTCCATTGTTATTATTTTCAATTTTATCCAATTTTGGTTTTATAAACGATACATGGTTGGATGTGGTATTTTCGGAGTAAAAATATCGATAAAACCAGTCCTGTCTCTTCAGCTCTCGTTTTATGATAAACGCCCAAATTCAACCGAGTATGTAATTTAGGTTTTGATCGACCATTCGGAAAATATCAATAAAAAGGAGGCGGAAAACTTGGAAGAAATGATATAGTTTTCTTCGGAGACAATCATAAATCCTTGTCTCAATCCAATATCATCAATCGAAAACGAAAAAAAATTCGAGACAAACCGCATGTATAAAGGTCCTAGAAAAGTCAGAAATGTCAACGTTTTGCCAGATGTCAGCGAAGGTGTCTTTTGGTCAATGTTTGGACATTTTTTTCTAAAATGGGCAAATATTGCGTTGTTGTCTGTGACTTTAAGCCACATAGTGTGAGGTACGATTTTTGGTACATCTTGTAATTCACTCTTAAGCTAATGGTCAATTATTGATCATTTTTTATGAAATGGACAAATATCATTGCGAAAATAATGGGCCTTTGATCAATTTTTGATAATTTTATATGAAATGGACAAATATTTTGCCAAACACATTTTCTGAAATTGACAGATATTGTAACTGACACAATCGTCTTTTAATCAATTTTTATCATTTTTGTCTAAAATGGATAAATATTGGGTTGTTGTCTATGACTTTAAGCCTGGCAGTGTGAGTTACCAATTTTGGGGAACTTTGTAATTCACGCTTAAGATCATTTTTTGGACATTTTTTTCCGAAATTCAAAATATTGTATCGAACACAATCGTCTTTTTGTCAATTCTTGATCATCTTTATTCTGGAATGGATGAATATTGTGACAAACCCAATTGCGATTTGTTGAATTTCTGATAATTTCTTTCTGAAATGGACAAATACATATATTATGGCGAACACAATTATATTAAGGACAAATATTATAGCGAACATTATAGTCTCTTGATCAGTTTTTGATACATTTTTTTATGAAATGGACAAATATTGTGCCAAACACAATCGTCTGTTAGTCATTCTGATAATTTTTTTTTCTGAAATTGACAGATATTGTACCTTGACACCATCGTCCTTTAATAAATTTTTTTACATTTTTGTCTGAAATGGATAAATAGCCTTGCAATGTGAGTTATCATTTTTGAGGAACTTTGTAAGTCACACTTAAGTTTAATTTTTGGGAATTTTGTTCTGTAATTGAAAAATATTGTGGCGAAATTAGTATGTGGCGAATTTTGGTAAATTATTGATTTTTTCTGAAATGGACAAATATTGTGTTGTTGTCTATGACTTTAAGCCTCGCTGTGTGAGGTACGTTGTTTGGGGCACACTGTAATTCACAGTTAAGCTGAGCTTACTCGTAATGGTCAAGCGCTGCCCAAATCCCCAAATAAAATTGTTGAGGGCGTTTCATCAACGTCTTAAGACGAGCGCGGGAATTAATTAGCTACTTAAGTTATTGGCCGTCCTCATTTAATCCCCTTGTTTGTCAGAATATCAAATGCTTGACCACCGCTGGCCACGCTGTTTCTTGACTTAATTGCAACGAAAATATCTTCGAGTGCCGACACGCAATTGGTCAAGCACGCTGAGAGGTCAATTGGTTTGGCTTAGTACAGCCGCAGATGTTTCTTTCATGTTTTGGTCATCTAGAATCGCTTTTTCATTGTTTTATCAGCAAAAAAGATCATCTCTGCTCAATCAACGTGTCCTGATTCCTTGATGGTCAGTCACAAAATGCTTTAATTGTTAGACTCTAGTAAACTACAAGGTGTACATCATATAACGAACGTGTGAATTAATGCGGGAAAGTTAGGAAAATGAAATGTGGTCAAGGAAATGTTCACATTTTGACCATTAAGTCAGGGAAATTCATCATGTCTGGAAATGTATTGTGGCACAACTATATTGATTGGGATAAGTATCTCTTGAATTGCTGTATTTGTGATGTACTTTTTATAAAAATTTCGCCCAAGGCGTTTTCATTATCATTTCTTATCATCATTACTAATTTTTATTATAAAAAATTCACCAATAATACATTAAATTTCGCCTATGGCGTTTCCATCATTATGAAGAATTTTTTTAATAATTCAAAGAAGTCCTCAAACATACAGTGTTTGAAATCTAGTGGTTTCAACCACTAGTGTTCGCAACGTTATTAATATTAATATACTAAATTCCAATATTTCTGATAATTTTTCATAAATTTTGCCTGGCAGTCTCTTAATTAAAAATGACAGTCTCTTAATTGTTAATATTATTATTTCTTCTTACAAAATTGTGAGCTAGTTCATCATTTCGTGATCAGATCTCTAATTTTGTAAAATTTCCGCCATATGGCATATTTACTGTGATCAAATCTGTAAAAATTGTTTCTTGAAATTGTTTGGAAATTCTCCATAAATTGTCTGGAAAACTTGGAAAAGTCAGGGAAATTCAATTGAAGATTTGGCTAGTCATCCTGAGAGAAAAATACAAAAATATAGTTAATTGTTGTGTTGCAGATAAAGTTAATTTTATTTACATGTGACATTTTCTTTCATATGTCAGGGATATTAATCAAATTTGGTCGGGGAAAATCAGGGAAATTGAGTTGCAAATTTTGGTATGAACCATGTTGTAGTCTTTTCAAAATTCTTTCTCTCAGACGTCAAATAAGTCTTAAGATAACGTGAGAAATGAACTTTAAAATTGTTTCAAATGCATAATTTAACAGATGGAAGAACAACGAGGTTTCACAACTGTCTCATATTTAAGTATACGTCTTAAAATTGTTTTTCTCAGACACATTATCTTCTACACGATAGAAAAAATATTGCGAAAACCCTTACTAGGTTTTACCTCAGTAAGACGTGAAGTCTTTATATTTTCAAAAAAAAATCTTGATTGCTTGTTTTTTTACCTCCTAGACTTAAATTAGTTTTGGCGAAACGCCAAATTCATTATATTTTGTCTATAAAAAAAATGGAATCGAATTGAAGCCACTGGCAATAATTATACAGCAGACAACGTAGTAGACGTCTAAAAACTTTTATAGTTAGCACACTTTTTTTCCAATTACAGTAAGGAGAGAAATAGGTTCATAAAATGTTATAAAATGCATGATCAGAATTTATAAGATTAGGTTGTTCTAGTCTGGCAGTGGAGGTGATTGGCAAAAAATGAAATGCCTTATTTTTCATAGATTTTGCAAATGATGTGCTTGAGCTTTCCAGGTTTCTGAAAACAGTTCACGTAAATCATTATTAGAATTCATGTGGTGCATATTTTAAAAATGAAAAATATAATTGCCGTCTGGGATCGAAGTGTTTATAAGTCTCGAAAATGTCTCGGCGTGACTTTAAATATGAATTACGTTCATATTAGTAATAAGAAATAAAAATACAAATAAAGATTCATAAATTGATGTTAAATGCACGATTAAAAATTATAGGATTACGAAAGACTTGTTTTCTTAGATTTTGCTAATGATGGGCTTGAGTTTTACAAGTTTCTGAAGACGTTTCACGTAATTTGTTATTAGGCTTCAGAAAATGTATTTAAAATAAAAATTAATTGTTTATCTGGAATCGGAGCCTTTATCAGCCCCAAATGAATTCCAGGATTGCTTTTAAAATACATGTATTTTCATAAATCACCAAATTCACTTCTACAATCAGTCCGTGAGAAATATTACATGTAGAATCCAGTATTGCTTTTAAAATTTATCCCATTTGCTTTTAAGGTTAACTACAATTAAGATTTGAATGAACACATTACCTTATTTAATTTAAAAATGTGCCTTCGTTGCAAATGAAAAACATTCAAAATTTTGCTGCCCCTTGGTTTTAATTATTGCAACCATTACATTTCAAAGGCATAAATTTTAAGCCGATACTTAGTAATTAAGTCTGCAAATTGCGAAGTTTCGTTACTCGTTTTTCAGATTAATTATACCGTAGCAGTTTCCGTAAGCTGAAAATGCAACGATTTTCAAATTACCTCTAAATGGGGCACAGGTGGTCATGTGGAAAGATTTTCTCTGGGAGTAATTTCCGAAAACTCAATTAATGCAAAACGAACCTCTTGTTTTATCAGTGCTGCGGACTCTTTCTCATATTAGCATAAAATTTCGGTTTGCATAAAATTAGCGCAATGAAGACGTGGCAATTCTTAAGCTACACGTTTTTAAGATGCTCTGAGATGGAAATGATATCTGTTGAATTCATGTTTGTGGAACAATTTTATGTTTGCTGGAAATATTAACAATTCGCATTATAAAGGATTACTACTCTTGCATATGTTGCATATATATGGAAAGGAAGGTATCTTTTGTAGCAATTTCAGTGGTTTTGGGTCGAATTTAAAATAGTGCAAATAATGGGAATGTACAATTGCAGGGTTCATACTGCCAAGAAAAGTCAGGGAAATAAAATCTGGTCAGGGGAAAGTCATGAGAATATTGACATTTTGACCATTAAGTCAGGGAAATTCTTAATGGCTTTAAATGTGTTGTGGCTCAACTGTTTTTACTGGTATAAATGTCTCATGAAAAGCATTAAAAAAGCTGAATTTATGATTTACTTTATGATTCACTTTTATTTCTTATAATTATCGGTAATTTTCATAATTTTCGGCGTTTCCGTCAGTATGAAGAATTTTTTTAATATTCCAAAGTAGGCGTCCTTAAAATGCAGTGTTTGAGTTCTAGTGGTTTCAACCACTCGTGTTCGCATCGTTATTAATTTTAATACACTAAAATCCAATTTTTCTTGTAAATTTTCAAAAATTTCGCCTATGTCAGTGTCTTAATTATTAATATTATTATTTCTTCTTACAAAATTGTGGCTAATTTCATCAGTTCGTGATCAGATCTATAAGTTTTAAAATTTCCTCCATATGGTAAATTTTGTCAGATCAAATCTGTAATAACTATTTCTTGAAATCGTCTGGATATTTTCCAAAAAATGTCTGGAAAACCTGGAAAAGTCAGGGAAATTCAATTAAAGATTTGGTTAGTCATCCTGTCAGAAAAATACAAAAAAAAACGTTGCAGATAAAGTTAATTTTAATTACACGTAACATTTGTTTGATAAGTCAGGAAAATTAATCAGATTTGGTCAGGGAAAGTGAGGAAAATTGAGTTGCAAATTTTGGTATGAACCACGAATTGGAAGTTCGTTTTTTGATTTACCGCCATGTTTAATTTTCTAAGAAAAGAGCGAGAAGATATTAAAACGTTGTTGAGCTTCATCCTTATTTACTTAGGCAATGAATTGCAAAATGTCGGGTTCTTTCTTGTGTTGTATTTACCTTGTTAATGAAATAAATATCCAAAAGTTTTAAATTGTTTTGAGTCAGGTCCATATTTACAATTTTTTGTTTTCCAGAAAAACATCTTTGATTCAAAAATATCTAAAATGAAAATCTGGAAGCACTCAAATATTTCAGGCCTATTATGCAGATGCTTTTATCATTGACTTTTATTTTCCATTAAACGTGAAGTTTTATCCCGTAAGTCGTATTTACTTTTCAGCGTTTTTCGTTCTCGTTTCTTTTCTAAGGAATGTATTGACAAAGTCGTTTATCCGTTTCCGTTTATTCCAATCTGAGATAAGTTTCCATGGTGATTTATTTTTCGAGGAATATAAGTTGCATCCTTCTGTCAGACACACATTTTCCTCAAATGGACCTCCTGAGTTGAAAATTGTGCTACTTACCCCTTATTTTACAACTTTTAGAGTTCACTGGTGACAGCCTTTCAACTGCATTCTACAGTCTGTTTGATTTAGATAAAGTTGTTGACAGATGCACCAAACCCCTGTGTTTGTTTTCCCTTAAAGAGCCCTTGTTTGATACTGAAATATCTGGATCATTTCCCCCATCTATTTGCCAGGTGTTTTTATACCCTTGGAAATAAGGATGTCAAACTGTCAGTATTTGGCATGAGCCTTGTCATTCGTTTTTTACCTTAAAATGTGACAGATTCGTAACAACTCTCACTGGGTATTTGCACAGAATCCACATGTCATCAGATTATGCTGTATTTTCTTATTTTTAGTTTCGTTTTTTTTTTAAGTTTTCACGAAAGCCACTACACTTTTCTGAAGTAGTGAAACCTGAGGATAGCTGTAATTTATCCTACGTATCATTCAAATGAGAAAATCGAGATTTCGTGATGCTGAGATTAATAATAATGATAAAAACACCATGAACTGTTTTTGTTTTTGTAAAAGTACTTAACATGTGATAGATTTTAAATCTATTTCAAGTTTTCTACAAGGTGAAGACTCGACGTTTGGTTGACCCCCTCCCCCAAGTCATAATTTGAACAACACCACACCCCCATGTAGAGTGATATACTTAATACTCGAACATCCCCTTAAAATGGAGAGTATCACTATTTTGCGATCACCCTGTATCTTCTGAAAGTGCAGGGTTTCTCGCATTAAGCTGGGAATAGATAAGGCGCGGAAGCGATTTATTTCCGCGATTTTGAATGCGTGCGATAACGTTAGAAAACGCGC
>JAQGAF010000424.1:0-52809 GCA_034687865.1 Kryphioiulus occultus | reverse complement strand
CTCCCCCCTTCCCCCAGCTTTATGCCCCCCCATCCTCCCTGGATTGTTTGCATTGTGTAGCTGGTCCTGGTGTCATAAACCAACAGTGTTTTGTGAATGGGTGCAGGCGCATTACGCCTAATTCGTGCGTTTGGACGAGGGTCTGAGGATCCGTGCTTGATATAATGGGGACCAATAACATCGCCATCAACATCCATTATTAGAAAAGGGATTAAAATAATCTTCAGTCAAGAAAGGTGTTGTCATTGTCGCAGGCTGGCGCTTATTGAATGTTTGATGTTGTTTTCTATTGCTATTGTTTTCTATACTGTGCGCCAAATTAAAATTTCTCATGAACTTTGAACTCTTTCTTTCTTCTTCTAATTTATCACCCCCTCAGAATTACTTATCCTCATTACAAAAATGTATTTAAAAAAACTTGGTTTCAAGGAAAAAAATTTGGGAAACTGCAGAATTTTATATTTGTCATGTTTATTTCTTGTCTTTATTTCATGTATGATTACAGCCCTTAACATTTATTTCATGAACGTGTATGTGGAAGAGTTGCACGTAACACTGAATGGTCAGTTGGCCACGTGATACCAGTGACCACTTGAATTTTCACATGCAGATACCATTTTAGGGTTCCCAAATTTTGAAAAGTCGGGGGAAATCAGGGAAATTCGTGAAAATGTCAGGGAAATTGAGATACTTTGCATCAGCCAATTGGGATAAAATTCATCATGTTCATCATGTAAAATTCTTCATGTTTCTGAGCTCAAACTTTTTTTCAAAAATTATTTCTTGTAATTGTAACAGTTTTTAAAATCATTTTTTTTTGTAATGCATGTGCATATTCTTTTGTAATACACTAAATCGGGGTGATTACCTGTCATTGAAGTCTTGGAAGTCATGAAATGAGATACAGGTCACGCAAGTCATGGAACAGTCATGAATCGCACATCAGGGTTATGGAATTGTTGCATATGCTGGATTCGCAAAATACATATCTAGGTTAAAATTTAGCATACATGTACATTACGTCACCCAGTTTCGTAAATATGTTCGCCTATGGCTTTTTTGGCCAATAATTATGTCATCACTGTGGGTGGAGAATGTTTCTGAAAATCACTGTATTGTAAGGACGTAAAATTTGAATGGCCCCATATTCCAATAGGCCATTCGACATTTTTGAAGTCATGAAAAAGTCATGAAATTTGCATATCAAATCCTGTATACTGTAAAAACCTTCTCATTGAATCTAAATCCTGGATTTCTATGAGAGTTATTACTTTGGCATTTATTTTCATTTTTTGGTGAATCTTATATAATTTTAAGTAAAGCGACTTTATAGAATACATCTGATAACGTCCTAAGTTAGCAAGGGGAAATAAGATATAAAACTGCCACAGCATTACTTTTGTCCCCATAAATCTTTTGGAATGCAAGCTATTATGTAGAGTGGCTAAATAATCTCTAGTCTTGCACTGGTCAGTTTTTTCGGCCAGTGGTCGCCACGCGAATGCCATGAAGACGAATGGACGTAGGATAGAGTTAAGAGTAGTTGATGCATAATGGCTTAAGGGAGACCTTTTCAGAAAATCAATTTTATTTCCAGTGAACGTACTTCCAATCATTTAATTTTATGCTAAGATCACTTTTCGACTAATTCAAGTGCGTGGATTCCCCCTGTAGCCATAAAAAGGCGGAAAAATGACCAATGAGAAAGTGACCAATAGATTCTAACTTTGATTTACTGCTAGTGTTTACCCTTCTTAGAGTGGCTCTTATACGTAATGCTGGTCAAACCCAAGTGTCTTTGGACGCTGGACAAATGATACAAGCATAATGTATTGCTACTTTTCGGTCTAATTTTGTTTGTTTGGACAGTCCAGTCAGTCGTCGTGTTGAGTTCAATTGGCCACGTGTCCAACCTACATGATGCACCAAGTTAAGAGTTGTCCTGTAAGTGCTCTAGTCTACAAGAGTACCTGATTGCATTCGTTCTGAGCTAATGACATTGTCCACTATGGGGTCAGATAAAAGGTTTTCAAATAAAATGGAGGCCATGCTGTACATATCGAAGAATTCAGCAAAATGGGAAATCTCCATCGACGACTTTCTCTCACTTTAGGTCTTGTTATGGTTAATCAGAAGGCAGAATTTGGTGTAAAAAGCCCAAAATTGGAAATTTTTGCTAAAAGAATTTTCTTATATACGAGAACACGTTTGCTCTAATTCCCTTTGGATCTTTGAAAGAATACGCTCGTACATTTAAGGAGAAGAAGCAAATTGGTATATAAATCAACGGCAGCGTTTGATTGGTTTATTCGTCAAACGTCCTCCTTGTAACCAATCAAGGCTAATTTCTTCTTTTAAAGTGTTGGTCGAACTAATTTTTCTTAAGACATTACTAGACTAGATATATTCGAGCTCGTACATGTACATATATTTAGGGCGTATTTAATGGAGCATGTTATGTGTTATTTTTGTGCGGGATAAAATATTTACTAAGCATGTTTGTATTCTGAATGTATAGGATTCCAGTTATACACTTGGTATTCAACTTGGTTGAAATCATCGAATTCAAGGGATTTTTTCATGTTCAGGTTCTAAGAACTGTTGGTATTTAACATTTTTGTAGCATTATTAAAATTATGCAAATTACTGCAATTTTAAGGAACGAAATGTGAATTGTTCAGTAATTTCTGAGTCATGGGGAACTATCTATCAAATTAGTATAATACATATTCAATTTGATTTAAAATCATCGATAGTCAAAGGATTTTTTCATGAGGGTGAATATAAGATCCTTCAAACTGCCGATATTAAAAAAATAATATTGTTATTGTCTTCGTATAGTAAATAAATGTAGTCTGTATTCGAAGGAACGAATAATTCGGTAATTTATCCATTATTAAAAAATTCATGTTATTTTTCGGTCAACCATATGCTAGTAAATATATGAAGACAAAATCTATCTTGTTCAAAAAAATGAATGAAAAGATAAAACTAATGTGGAAAACTTAACTTAGTCAAAAATGGTGGGTCATTTGGAACTTCATTTTAGGGGGACTACATTGTAAAAAATTGATGGATTCTACTACAATTATAATTATCCCAATACACAATACGTTACATATTCTACAATATTTCGTCATCTGTAATTTAAAAATAATAACCCCTTTACAAATAGTTTATTCTTGGGTCCCTGTTTATATTTTACAATAGAATTTGAAAATTTTAAGGCAACTTTTCCCATCATTTTTCATCTCTGCTGCCAGTTCAAGTCTTTCTCTTAACAGTGCACACCTCTCCTTTATGTTGTGAACCCTCTCATTGATTCCTGCAGTTCAGTTGTCGTTCACCCCCTCCCCCACCCCATTTGAAGTGTATGTTTACAAACGGGGTGGTGGGGTTTCTGTGCAATGTATGTGGGCACAATTTTAAAACTTCTTGGCAATTACCAGCCAGTACTCGAGAACGCTTCATGCTTGGCCAAGTTGAAATTCAACGTTCACCACACAGAAGCTCAACTTGCTCTGTTTACCGAGAACAATGTACTAATTGAAAGGTATGGCGCGAAGGACTATGGGTACATTGTGAAGGCTCAACTCTGTGTAAAGTCCACACCTAGTGGAAGCGATTTAGTAGTGTATAAGTTCGTGTTTCTCACCTTCCTCACTTTATGAATTTCTGGTATCATAAACAATACTTTGCTATTTAGTAACTTGCAGTTATTTTTGAAAATTGGATGACAAATGCGGGTACATTTTTGCCTACTTGCATAATAATTACAGAAAATGTATTTAGAATCATTACAGCAAATGCACTGCGAAGCATTCTGAAATGGTCTTAATTGGAAACTAAAAAAGAGCGTGCGGTATAGTGTCAGTAATTTGCGACGTATATGAATAAACTTTTAAATAGTCTCTGCTCCAAATGCAAACAAAATGTTTTTATTTCAGCTCTACTTGTCTAGTATGCAAGTATGGAAAGTTTGCAACTTTACACGACCTACGATAAAAGAATGACTTTTTTATTTTTATTTGGGTGCTTATTTTCTTCTTTATGTGTGCCTTGTGTCTAACCTACATTAACCGAAACTAACCAAACAATGTAATTTTTGATTATCTACCCCTAACAACAGGCAATCACTGTCAGCCTACGAGCCGTTAGGAGAAGCTAACTCTCATAGTTCTACACGTATATTCAATCGTGATTTTATTGTAAAAACACGTATTTTCATAGTACCTTACGAAAAATGTATTCGTTCAGATTCACACAAAATGAAATACTTTTGAAAATCATTGACTGCGAATACAAGAATTTGGTTCAAGTACCCCACATCCCTTACCACCTCCCTTAATTTGGTTACTGATTGATATTGGTAGTGGCTTGATGTTGCATCTCCACCTCGTCACCAACGGTTTCGACCTCCATTAACTTTTCAAATGAGCACACGTGCTGTTACTAATGTCTCTAACTGGCAAAGTCGAAGGCAAACGGCAAAAAACCTCGATCTAAGTGTTGTGAGTAATGACGAAGTAAAGAAAACCCAATCTCAAGATAGGATGTTAATCAGTTTGGGTAAAGAACAACGTTGGATTATTTAATTTGCTTACAATTAGGGGTTGGTTTGCGGACGAGTTCTGCCGAGGTCAATTAACGTGATGGCGTCTTACGATGATGCCAGCCAGAAAACCACTCTCATGATTTTCTTGCGACTGCTTGACCAATGCAACGACAATCGCAATTAAGACACTTAATGTACGTGTATGTGTCTGACTGAAATCAGTTTTACTGTAGGTGAATTTTGCGGCCTATGTTCATGACTAAATTGCATGCTATTCCAAGAATAAAATGGCAGCATCCCAACATCGTTTCATTTTCAATCATCATTCAATTTTCGTATAATAGTGCGATAAATTTTAGTCTCTATGACTAAACTTCTGCATAATCCACGCTGCAAATGTGCACATAACATTTCACCTCTGCTTGTACAGTATACAAGAATGGCACCTGTCCTAGTCTTCCGGACATCATTTTTCTTTGCTTCGTTGTTTGTATTTTTTGTTCTAAACTACCCTAAAATGTAATGTCGGATTTAACTGCTCCTAATACCTGGCAACCTATGCCAACGTAGAAGCCATTAGAAGAAGCCCAGTTTCTTCTAGCGCCTATCCTGTAGCAGGGAATGTATCGTAATACGGCCTTTATTTTTGAAGCATCTCTAATATAGTAGTTATCTTTTAAAATTTAAAAGCTTATACGAGTTCGTAAATTGATCATGTAGATTTCGTTAGCACTACGGTCGGCAATAATAATTTTGCCAGTAAAGTCCAGCATTTGCTTTAAATACAAGTTCTATAATGTAAGATTTCTATATTATTCGATAGTACGTCTTTTTTATTTTAAATACGTATACGCACAATGGTGTAAGAAAGATATTTAGCAAGATTTTTAAATCCAGCAAAAAAAAACGCTATATATACCTATAACAACCAAAACAACGTTCCTCGTTGTTATACGTTTATTTAGATGTCTTTGCTGTCTCCCCCTTCCTTCGTTTGGTTTCCTAAATTCTCGATGCTTTTGATTTTTCTGCGCCACATATTGACATTCTATGTATAGTAAAGTCGACTGCTCGCCTACGTATATCGCTAGAATTCTTTTCCTAATATTTTTTGATTTTTCTATAATCAACATCAAAGTGTCGTTTAATCTTTAAATTTCCTCTTCGGTATAAAACACTCGCATGAACACTGGGAAATCTTGTGACTGGCGTGTTTGCAATTGAATTACTAATTTGGGTCCCATCCATTTGAACAACGTGGACAAGCGTGTTTGTTAGTGTGCTTTCAGGCAGAAAATCGGCGTTCACGGCACATAGGCAACTGTAAGGTCCTCGAGCGAGGCAATTGCTTTGTCAATTAGCCCTCTTTGACTTAACGGTTGTTCTCCAAATTCAATTGTCATTTATCAAATAATTTGTGCTGTCAAAAGGCTTCTCTACAGAACCAACCGGTGTATAAATCCCACTCTCGAAATAGATTTTTGTGCTGCATTCAGCCTAACAAATGCAGGATCTACAGTGTGTAACCACCTGTAAACTCACGCAGGGAGCTATTTGAGAATTAGGTCTGGAAAGTCAAACTTTCAAAAACGGACATGCAAAATGGCTTCATAAAACAGTCTGTATTAAGCAGCCTGTATTAAGTCTGGAGAGTAGCTTATAGAGTTTAATAAAAGGAGAGATTTCAGTATCATTCATTTTCTAAAACTTTTCATTAATTTTCGGAATCCTTGCTTACTATATGTGCTACCAAACTATAGTTTATTACCAAATTCAGCGATGTATTCTGTCGAATAATTTAAGACATTGACGAGGAAAATCTTGTCCACGACAGCGTGCTTAGCCCATCCCATCGGTTTATTAGATGCTTCAAAAGATCGGAGTATTTCCGGATATGCTTTACATTATGTCCTGCGCCAAATGTGCACACAATATAAATATTACTATTTCAACTGTAATTGTCCAATAAGCTTATATTATGTAACTGTCGCAATTGATCCTTTTTGGTTTTTTTTTCTTTTTCAATTTGTTGTGCCTAATAAGAGGCCACTATGACTTTACTTAACCTTTCTTTTCCTGAAATAATCTAAAAAACATAATTTCTTTATTAAGCTGTCCATACGGCAGACAATCACTGCCAGCTTACGAGCCATTAGGCAAAGCCCACGTTACCAATTGGGCTATGGCGGCGCAGGGCATATTGTAAAGTACAGCCACATATCCTCCCCAGTTTTATACCTATCAAGAATCAGTGATCTGGTGCTAATTTAATTCCAGGATGCAGTTTTGAAATAAGCTAATTCTGATCTTTTCAAATAAGAACAGATTTTCTGCCATCTCGAATGAAATACGTTTTCTCGTAAGTTTTTTTCGGGGCATTTTTCCAACTAAATTCACAACGATGGTCCTCACTACGTTTACATGTATGTGCAGCCTTAAAGTCAACTTCAACCAAATATTTAAATTTAAGTCGTGCATGGAAACGTGTTTTACTTACCGACAGCGAATTTTAGAAATTGTATTTGAGACTCGGCAATGAGATGGTTAGGTTAAAGCAACTTAGATAAAGCGTATTTTAGGCAAGTTGACAGTAGAACCTCCAAAGTTGATCGCCTCCCCATATTGACCACTTCCTATGTTTATCACATTTTAACTGATCGGACGGTCATCAAATTAACTCAATGGGAGGTGACCTCTACATGTAAAGTCATGAATGATTACATTTATTGGCTGCTGGCAAAACTTATACTGTACAACCCTGATGAACATTAACTGTTTCGAGAGAGGTACAAAAGTTCATTGAGAACCCCTTCAGTGCCCCTACTATACTGTACGTGTAATTCCTGGATAATTTTGCAGCACATTAGCAATACTGGTACGGTATTATGAACATTTCAAGACTATTCATGAATGGTGAATGATTACTGTACAATATAAGTACGTGCAGTTCACGGAATTAAAATCCTGTGTCAGTACAAGCCTTGTTCTATATGTTGACCAGTTTGAGACAGTCCCTTGGGTGGTCAACTTACAGAGGTTCTACTGTAATGCCTTTGCGCATCACACGAGTTTCCTTACCATTAAGATTACCATGCACTCAATGTTGCCATTAATTTCAAACACGTATTCTATACAAGTTCATGGATACGCTCAGCGTCCCACGTAAACGATACTGCACATATCGGATGCGTGAATCACGAGTCCGTCAATAATTCCCTGTTTTGGCTAAGCGTGGGAAATCATCCGAAGGATTTAGCCCTTTGGGAGTCTCCAATTCAATTTGTTCCTCTTTAGTTTCGTTCGCGCCTCATCCATGGGCATGGGACTGCCATTTCTGGCATCAGAAACGCATTCACCCCAGTGCCTCATTTTAGTCAAATGATTTTCGGCACACGCCTAAACACGATCATTTACCCGCTCAACCTGAAATCTATCCATTTCTGCTTGATCCATCGTCGGGATTAGGGCTTCGTTCATTCTCCCCAGGCAGCCGCCATTTTTTTGCCCATCTTTGGCTGCTTAAATTATGCATTAATATCGAATGAGGCACCATGCACATTGTTATTCAGCCGAAAGTTAAAGGATTCGTTGCGACAGTGTTTTGCACCAGCTTTTTCTGCTGCGAGAATGCCGTGGATAATTTTTTTTTCTCCCTCGGATATTCAAATTTTCTTTCGACGTTGAAAGATTAATAATTTTCCAATGCGCCTTCATGGTACCGTGCTGTTGCAAAAATGTAATTAAAATTAATCTCGCACAATGGCTACGGTGTAAGTGAAGCGGGAAACGTCATGTTTTGTACTGTATCGGACACACTCCGCATTTAGATATTGAAAATATTAACTTTGAACTATGTTTTACGTAAGTTTAACTTAAATGCATTCAACTCACCAAAAACAGCTCAATTGGAAATGTTTTGAGGCGACTGTACAATTGGATCAATTAATTCCCTTCTGACCATTATACGTAAATTCAACTTAAATGAAATTTTTTTCAATAGATTTAAAGTCTTAAACTAAACTAAATTTAATTAAAAATAGCCAAATATTGCTAGTTAAAAATTTCATTAAAAGTTTTTCTGAAACATTGAGCCAACACTGCTTAATATTTATGAAAAATTCACCCACTCGAATACAAAAATGAGCAAATATTGTCAAAATTGCCTAAAACAATGGTTTTTCAAAGCAACTTTATTATGCTACATTAATAGTTTTGCATCATTAATTTGTCTTGTTATGCTGATTGCTGGATTCATTTCTTTTATCGGCTTTATTTATTAGATTTCAGTTCGATGGTTAACTATTTTCCTTGACAAATTTCTAGATTGTTAAATTCATTATTGTTCTGAAATGCTCGGGCTAAACAGACGACAGACTCAAAAATTCAAAGTCGCCTAATCAACAGCATTTGAAAAACCTGATAATTTAATTAAAATTCTGGGCATTAAACTAAGCATTATCAGGCACTGAACAATAAGCGATGAACAGCAAGCATGTTCAATATGACAAAACCGTTTCACGCAGTGTGTTTGGGATACTGGTCTTGAATAAGTGTTCGTTTTCGGCATACTGTATGTTAACCACCTCCCACCTTCAGCACATGTAATGCTGATTTTGCAACATTTTGCAGGTGGCTGCAATAGACCTGTACATGTATACATGTATCCAGCTTCGCTCCAGCTGATCTCTAGCTCGTTAAATGAATATTTTCCCCTCATACCTTTTTCTAAACAGCAGCATTCATTTGGCGCCCTCCTCTGGGGCTACTTTAAACAATGTTCTCCACGCTATAGCTAGTGCAAAACAAGTTTCCCTCGCCCTAACTGCTGCACACTTTTCTTCCATTGTTAATTCAATGTAGGCACACTGGTACGGTGGCTTTACTTTAATGTTCGCTAGTCTATAAAAAAGTACTCATGCGCTAAGTGTACGCAGATATTCATAACTGGCGTTTTGTTATTGGTCGCTGCGTGTCTCAATTCAGGGCTGTAATGTATGGATGGAGGTAGGGAGAGAACGACTCTCTTATGAATAAACTATCCCCCTGGACCAATACAAATATGGAGAATAAGTAATGGCTTCTCATTTCCATTCATTACGTAACCATCTGGTTATCACGTGCTCGTTACGCTGGCACTAAATTCATTTTTTGGAGGGGGTTGAGCACAAAGAATAAGAAAATGGCCCTCCAACCCCTCCATTTTTGTCCCTGAAGCAAAAAGTGTAGGAGGAGCGGCTCACTTGTGCATAATGGCAAGTGTGGAAGATGGGCAATTACAATCAACATTTGCCAACGAAAATAAACGACCTGTAGCGAAGGGATGCAGCCATAAGAGCGTTATGGGCATCCATTAATGCAGCCATGGAGTTGAATGGTGGAGCAGGTTCTCTACTTGTACATGTACATGTATCTCCAGCCAGGATGGGTTCACTTAATAAAGTCGCTTAGGCTGAGCGTGAGTGAGACCTAATTGGTAAATGATGGAAACTCAACTTAGTAAATCAGCAAATGACAACACTCCGCGTTAAATTCAGTTTTAATCAAATTCACCTTTTTATGGGCCTAATTAAATATTTATTAATTACGAGCCTGCATCTGCGAGCGTGTTATAGGCGCAATTAAGGCCTCTGTCTTAGCTGGAGAGCCGCCAGAGCCAACGCGTCATTTTCGATACCAGAATAATAAATTACCGTACGAGCTTCTTCTATCCGCCATGCTTGCTTACCATGCTTTCGAAGCGACATTTTTGGTGAATAGCCTCCGGGTCCATGTAGTTGAGTATCACGAAATTGTATTTGGGAAACGTCAGAGATGCAGATTTTTGCAGGGAAAACACAATTTATACTCTTTGGTTTTTGGAACTACAACTATAATAATTACCTGCTAACGGTTGTTTTACTCGGTTGTTGGCGAGTGATTGACATTTTATGCAATGTTGAAAAAACACAATTGAATGGAATACCGCGTTCCACGGTTGCCATGGTTGCCACGTGCGTCATGAAAATTCGAAAATTAAAAATTTTCAGATTCAATTCAATTTCACTTTGCTCTCTATCGGCGCTATAAAACCGATTTACTACTTATCACCTTCTGCATGGCAATCTAGTACGGTACTTCTAAAAATTGGCTAGGATTCTTCATATTATGAAGGTCTTATTACGTGTAACTATTGATTGTTTTCAATTATAAATTCACCATTATTTGAAAAACTTACCTACAAAATGACATTTATAATAGTTTCACTGAAATACCCTAATTTAGGCACAAAATTCAAAATGGAATGTGCTTAAATTTCACTTTTGGCACGTGTAAATCTGCGTACGTGGTATCATAAGCTTAGCAGCACAAATGGACGTATTCACACATTCCTATATCAAACAATTGAGGGCAGAATGACATTTAACACCTAACTTGATACCCCTTTAGTTATTATGGCGTATTATGTTATGCAATTACAGTGTATATAATTCAAAAATTAATAAGTTATAAAATCTTGATTTTCTCGAAATACAGTAGATTGGCCTTGGAATGCCCCTGTCTTATGGCAATCCTTTCAAGTATCAAAGATATCAGCGGTCGTTTCCTTTAAGGAACAGCTGGAGCTTCAGAAACTTGACGATAGGTGGCGTTAAGGACATGTATATGATAATTTAGCAGTAGATGCGCCTATACAGCCTGTCCCGTAAAATGTTGGCTGTTCGTTATGGAAAATTTGCATGATTTAACTAATTATAATTATAGTATTCTGAAAATTATTTTCGTAAAAAAGTTAACAATTCAGAAAATGTTTACTTTATATTTTTCACGTTATGTATTGATACTATGCTATGTTAGCTCATACATGTATAGGCACATTAAAGTGATACTTGCGCAAGATCAATCCTAGGATCCACTATGTGTTTGAATTTACTAGATTGTAAAGGAAATGGTAGTGAAGAGAAAATGTTGACTCGCCCAGTCACCCAGTACATTTTTTGAAACCAGACTTGTCGACATGGATTCCATATCGTTCACGACGCTTGACTTTGACTTGAAGCCACAAATTTATATCAACCCATTGTTTCCATGAAGGAATTGCATAATTAATGAGTGACGCTTAATTTGTGCATTTATCTTTGTCATAATTGTCGTTGCAGTTATGGTGGAAGAGAAACTATGCTTTCTGATTCTCTAGCAGGATCGCGTTTGACTTTTATTAAGGCGATTTGTTATAAACCAAAAAATGCATCCACGTTAAAAGTCGTTCATATCTTGGAGACATTCCAAACCACGAGGCACAAACAGATGTGCAAAATGTAAACACTGGAGCTGCTTTTATTTGTAGTAATATGGAACAAAAAAATCAAAATTGCGTATTTTATTATACGAGTGCAAAAACAGAAAAGATTTGAGGTTTGTCACTTATTGAAGGGTGAGAAATTCTAATAACAACCATGGGAGTACGCTGTTTCACAAGATGACCGAACTGCGAAAACCAGAATATTTTCCACTTGTTGTATTTTTGAGTTCTCAACATATCTTTTCATATACATGTAGTTTGTGAATCGATCTTGTCGTAAGTTTCCCTAAAATATTTAACTGCTGTATACTCAACCTTTAGTTCGCTAAAAATACTCAAAATGTTTATCCTAACCTATCCTAACCTAAAATTTTGATATCTGATTTAGTTGCCCCTACCTTTAGACAATCACTGCAAGCCTACTAGCCGTTAGGAGAAGCCCACTTCTCACTGTGTCTAAGCGGAGCAGATTAGCAACAGGGACTATATCGTATTACAATCGAAAGAAAGCTATAGTACGTATCAGGTTAGAGTGCTTAATTTCATTCTACCCTATAGCGGCACTATGGAGTCGATTTACTACTTGCCTTTTGCTGCATTAGAACATAGTACCTTTAAGAATTGGCTAAGATTCTGCATATTATGAAAGTCTTACTCAGTGTTATTATTTAAAAAAAAAACTTACCAAAAAAATTACACGCACAACAGTTGCAATAAAATAGAAACAAAATTCGCGAAACTAAAAGTCGAACATGCCATAATTACAATTCGGGCACATGCTAATATGGTTTTCATTATAAAAGCATAGTAGACGTATTAATACATTTATGCATCGAGCATGTGATGATGTTCAAAACGTCCACCAGAGTACAGAGTGTAATTTAACACTCTTTTTATGATATAGCACTACGGTATTGCATACATGTAGGCCCCCATGCAGAATTAACTTCCATGGGCGTCGCCATTTTGCTTTCTGCAAGATCTCTCGAGCATAAGGACTGATAGTTGCTCTCTGCAGTTCGCTAAAACATGTTGGATTTTGGAGGAGGAGGAGAATAAGGTGCTGCTCAATTCTGCTTTAACTGCACAAGATCTCGTCAAATATTGATAAAACCACCAGCCAAGTTAATTGAGAGGAGGCCGCCAGGCTGAACGCAGTTGCGGCGCTGGAACAACGTGTTTATGGCGGGAAAAAACAGCCCAGGGCTAAGCGCATGATGAACATTTTCCACGGGCCTCTTTTTCCCAAATGAAAATGAAAATCCTATGAATATTTCATAGGCCATGCAGCGAAAAGCCGACGTCTTCCGGTGGCTGCTAATCTGCCTCTAAATAATTAAAGGATTTCCTCTGGGGCTCCTCGCTCACTCGCACGTACCAAAAGAAATCGGCTGGGACAAGCACCAATTTGCCGCATTTGTCAGCGATTCTGCGCTCAAATAAACAACACCCAATGTGTATACAAATGGCGACTTCTTTCCAAAGTGCAAAATTTTGCGCCATCTTGCGTGGAAAATGACTGGTTCGAATAACACATACATGTATACCTTTCATGATGTGTTAGTCGCGGAAATCAAGAAGTTGTTATAACGAAGCGTATTCTGGGCTCACTCAGTCCAAATTACCAGACACACGTACGGTTCGAATACTACGTGTACATGTAGTTTCGAAAAGGCGACTCTACACGATTAGTGCTACTGTCATTATTTCGATAGACAACATATCTTTGCTGACTGCAGGGTACTGAGTTGAATTGAATTGACAGTAAGTTATCCGAAAATTCGGATAATCGTCAGTAATGAGAATAGAACATCACTCCATCATTACTACGCCCATTACGCTATCAGTATTAAGGACTGTATCTGTTCAAACTGATAGTATCCGTGTAGAGTCCCCTAAAACACAAATTAAATAATACAGTCGAAATCGGTTATAACGAGCGAATTGCTACAGCAGATTTGGTTTATGCAGATTTCCATATAACCTTTCACGGTTATAACCCTTGGGTTCTCTGTCATATAGATATCAAGTTTCGTGTTTACCCTGAGGTTACCCTATGCTAGTCATTAGTCCACTTACATGTATGACACTTTGGGACGTTAAAGAATAACGTCATCATCTTGGTGAAGGGGTTATACAAGTTTGATTTATGGTATTTAAATGTTATCAGGCTTTTGGGTAACAAAAATAAATTATTTAAGAACTAATTTGTATGCATATTTCGATAGAAATGATGTCGAGTGCTGATGCATTGGATATTGAGTCTGAAAATCACTACTAATGTGACAAAATACTTTACCGTTGCAATTCCAATGCACTTATGGTGAATTGCGTTTGAAATATGTTTTCTAAGCAAAGAAATCCTATGTTAATTTACGAGAAGTTAGTTATCGTTAAATGTATGGTGAATATAGCTCTTCATGGATATAGCGAGTAACGGTTATAACGAGCAAATTGGATCGGTCCCTGGATGCTCGTTATAACCGAGTTAGACAGTAGTACATTATTCCGGAAGTGGTTTGGTCAATAGATGAGCTTGAAAATTACAATTTTGTGATGACATAATTCCTGAACGTCCCCTTTGCCTGGAATACAAATTTGAACAATTCCCTAGGGTTTGAGTCGAGGATGTTCATAGCCACGCTTGTCTTTCTTCCGTTTACACTATTTCCTACAATTTCAAACTAGCCAAAAGCATCTCAAGACGCCAAGCGTGGGTTTTCAATTGGTCCATTAAACGCCCAAAACGTTTTTAAGAGGTTTCAGTTTCAGGCTTAAAGGCCCATAAACGATTCACCTCTGCTTTCTTCTTGGGATGTTCAAACAGATGACGGCTTGGCTACATGTACGTGTATATGCCTATGTTCTCCTTCTGCAATGATCAACGGAAAAGTAATTACGATAATGGAGGCACAAGTTCTTCGATTGGCGGTTGGAAGAAATGTAGGCGAGATTACTCCATCTTGAAACTGGTTCTTGTCTGCCGGAGGACTCCTGTGAAATCGATGCTATGGTTTCCAAACCTCTTTCTTATTCAGCCTTCCTTAAACATCACTAGGATGCTTTCTCAACAACGCTGGTGTTGGTCAATATTTTTTCTATGCTCTTTGTCCTAACCATGCACGCATCTTTGTCGCACAATTTCGTTCAGATTTTTATGGATGCCCATATAAAATATATAGACATTTCATTATTTATTTGCGTGGTGTAGCACCGAATCCAGCGCAATGGGAATGCATCACCTTAGTCAATAAATCATGCGCTGCTCTAATGCTGGCAAATATTTTTCCTTTTTTAAAATTTATATATTTATGTATTATTCAAGTCGGGCTTCTGTATTCGATTCAAATATGTCGAGGAGAAACGTACGGGAAATTTCGAATGCAAACAGAGGATTTACATGCGACCGATTAGGACGACATTGGCTCGAGAAAATTGAAATTTTTTACAATACCTGGCTTGGAAACAGCTATATATATACATAGCCGCATTGCGTGTTATTCTGGAGATGTTTTCGTCAACGATACAGTGAATTACATATTAAGAAAATTGGTTCTACCATTAAACATGAAAACATCCAAATTTCCAATTCTGGACTTGTATTTTCCAGCTTTAGTAATTTCGTGAAAATGAAAATGTCAAAATTTCAATATTTTTTGGGAATCATGTTTGTATGCCACGTTCATCACCGCTAAAAAATCTAAATATCCAATTTAGACTTGGATTTTTCAGCCTAAGTAATTTCGTGAAGATGAACAATTTGATACTTCTAGAAAGCCATGTTTTGGGAGCTATGCTTTTTAGAAACATTCTATACTTTTAATTTTTGAAAATTTATTCGCCAGCAATTAAAGGAAAATCTTAGGCACAAAATGTCCATAAAAGTACATGTAGAGGGCCATTAGACTCGTAAAATTTATGGTTATTGTGAGGTTAGTCATCTTGCCTTACTTTAACAGCAATCCCAGAGTGCTTTGAGCCCGGAAATGGGGCCCTAACTCTCAAGCAAGCTGGGATCGACGAAGAACATTGCCTTTAATTGGACCTTCAGTTCAGTTATCATTAATCTCCATTGCTTACAGTATATGCCTTTACGTTTCTCCCCATACCGTAAAATTCCGGCTATTCTCTCGTTATAACGACTCCATGCATATAAATACACGATGACATATATACATATAATATACATGTACCATTATCATATGCTTTTCTGGACTAGTTCGGTTTGTTTCTAAATTGTGTTTCGAAAATAAGTCAAAACCAACTGGTTTGTCAAACTGGTTAAGTTGAAATAGGACAGGAATAAAAATACGCGTTTTTTAACCAAGCTAAATTTTTCTAACTTTCATTTATTACATGATTATTACATGACTTCAATTTCGCATACATTCTTTATAGCAGAAATACAATGTCTGGCAATATGCATGTTCATGAAGAACGAATATGCGCCTTATCTCATTTTAAATCCATCCAATTCATATTTTCAGTTCATTTCCCTCTCAGAATAACAAAATCAAAATGCAATTCATTCAACGATTTTGGTAAGATATTATTCGTGATCAGATCCTGATTTAAGCAGAGCTGGCACAGCTAGCAGTAGCTTCAGAATGAATCGATGGCGGCCACTATTTGCTATCTATCAAATTCTCATCTCTTTCTTTCTTTCCGAAATCTCCTCCTCCTACATGCCCTTATCTGGGACGTCATTGGTCCAAATGCCATATAAACACCACGTGACATTTCCCTTTCCCGGCCCTCGTGTAATCATCTTATTATGTTCATCTAGCATCACCACCAATCACAGGTGAATGCAATAAAACGGCTCCCAAACGCTTTGTCCTCCTCCCATTGGTCTGTTGGGATATTGATCCACTGGATGGCGCTTCGCTCCACTCCATTGTTTTCTTGCCATAATCCTTGAATTTGCGCTGCATTTATGCCATTCTGCCAGTGCATTTATAAAGGAAAAAACATTTTCTATGACAAAGTCAGTAATTTTGAATTCTCAATTTTAATGCTAGTTAATTCTGATAAATTCAAAATAAATCTATCCAAACGTACCGGTATGGATAAAATAGTACTTTTCTTTCTGCAGCAGATGCGGCTTAGCATTCTAGTAGCGCCACCTAGGAACGCATTTATTAAACTGTGGTGTTGGTGTTGACATTTAAAGTTGTAGACAAAATCTATTTTTCTCAGCAATTTTTTTTTAATTTGTTGCTACTTCAAAGTTATTCTCTTTATGTGATTCAGGTTTGTACAGTTTGTTAAATGTCTTTCCTTTTGAACCAAAAAGACTTCTTTTTAAAGTTTCAATTTTATGGCAATTTAATTACGGATAACTCAAACTTAAATAAATATATCCAAATGTACAGTATAAGCTTTTGTATTAAATTCTCTTCATACTTTCTTTCTGTAACAGCAGCAGCTTTGCGTTGAAGCTCTCTAGTTGAAGCGTTATTGTGGCGCCACCTAGCAACACTTTTGGTAAACTTTGGTGCTGGTGTTGACATGTGAAATAAGTGGTAAAAATATTTATTTTATCTAAAAATAAACAAACTTTTCAGTTTAGTTTTCTGAATTTGATACTACTTTGACGGTCATTTTATTATAGGATTCAGATTTCTGCAATCTGTAAATTTCTGCTGTGTTTACAATTTAGTTCCAGCTGAACCTACTGGAAATTTATCATTCGACTATATTTGGCGTATGTACACTCGTCCTCTGGTGCCGACGATTTGGTTAGCAACATGCCTTGGCTGAGGAAGTGCAATATTTAACTTCCTGTTAAAGTCGTCTATACGAGTTATGAATCTGGAAACAGCCACTACAACATGTACCTGTAACCCTAAAATCTAGAAAATTCGGAGACATCCTGTGTTTGCAAACCTTTGATAATGTAAATATGAAATGCGAGTTTTGCAATAATTTCTGCCGTCTTTCTGTAACATGATTTAAGTTTTCTTTGGACTCTAGATGTTTACCCGAAATTTCGGTTTATTTCAAGACCTTGGTTTTGTTAAATCTCTCTTAGACATATTCTAGACTTCCTCAAATAATCAATATATTCATTCTACAGTATGTATTGTACATGCAGTATGTGGGATTGTAACACTTTATAACAATTCGAATCCCCCACTGTTATGACACACAATTTTATGAAAATAGAGGATAATATGGAAATAGATATACTGTAGTAGCAATCTATTTTACCCATTTTTACCCATATTCACACAATAATTTAAGGGTCACTGGGGCTGAGCAGTCCGTGACGGTCAAAGTTTGTAGGGTGGCATTGCTAAGATGGTCACAGCTTTAAGTGATAAAGAATACAAAAGAAAGGGTCTCTCACTAATTGTCAGTCTGGTCGAAGTTTCACAAGTATTTCATTATTTTAAGGTGCGTTTACACTAGATCGCAAAACATGATATATTGCAAAGCTATTCAACATTTTTGAAATGGAAATGAGAAGAACAAATGTTATTTAACATCTTGTAGTATTGATGACTAACGTAGTCGAGTTGGTGTTATACAGTATAACAAGTTGTACAACATGTAGAGTTAAAAACTAATTTGTAATATAAACAATGTTTTTGTGACATACACGTACATGTAGTGGAACCCTGAAAAATCCTTGTTAAAACAGATTTTGCAGATTTACTGTAGTTAATTTGCTGTATTTTTTTCATGTTCCCACATTTTTTCTACGCTCTTACAGTGTGTCGTAAAACATCGTTTAATTTGAAATGAATATGCAGTAGTTGTTATTAAATGCACGATTATGACCACAAATACGCATTAACCTTTAAAGTACATGCAATTTATTAGTTAAGAACAGTCTCGAGATGCTTAATAATAATAAATTGGCAGTATACCAAAGCCAGAGGCATAAATGGTTTGAATTGAAAAGCCTTTGCTTAAAATTGTATTCTTTCTTGAGTATTTCAGGGTTTACTTGGAAATAACAAAATTTCCATTCTTACGAAAGCCTCGCCACTTCCGCTGTCAACATTTACTTGTTAAATAAAGTTTGGGCGCACATCATTTCGTAACTTTAGTAACGAGAATGATAACATTATAGCTTTTATTGCACATGTATTACATATCTAAGCTTATAGACTAGCCCACACCTATCTGATGATATAACTTAGCCTACGTTAAATTTCGTTCAAGCCACATCGTTGCATTAACAAGGATGTTATTTGTGCCTACTCTACAGTGTACTGTAACGGATCGTCCATATATGGTGTCTTAATTGGGACTATTAATTTGATTGGTGGTTTCAAAGGAAACTACGACTCGTATGCATTTAATTTTTTAATTTAATTTCATTGAGTATTATGAGTAAGTTTGCCCTTGTCAACCTATCAGGAAAGTTCTTGATTTATTTGCAGTAGGAGTAAAAAACGAAACAATTCATTGGATAAACTAATTTTAAGTAGAGATTTATCACCACACGCCCCTTGCAGGATTTGTGTGACGCATAACTATGCAAGCCTTGAAGCAACAGTTGCACCCACGAGCAATTTTAGAAAAAACAGTTTTGGCAGTTTCCTAAACATCATTCCAAGAACGCCTTTAGGTCAAAAGCTTAATTGTCTTATGCTTCGTATAAATTATAATCTATAGTGTGATAAGTCCGGTTTGGCAACTTAATGATAAGATTGTCAACTATAGAGGTCATTGCCAGGGTTGAGGGCTCTCATACTTGTAGATGCAGATAGTTATTCTGCATTAATTCTTGAAATACTTGAACTTACTATGAGGTTTGCCAAATGGTTAGATATACTGAACATAAAATACCTTATGTTGTTAGTGAGGCAAAAGAACAATCAAACGTTCACCACATTCATGTACATGTACAGTATGTGCACGAAACTTTAGGCCGCATGAAAGTAACAATTATTAAAGGTGGGGTTACAATATAACCATGAGAAGAACCATGAGAACCATGAGAACCATGAGAAGAAAAAAAATTATTTAACCTCTTGTAAGCTTAGTATGTATGACCCCAGTAATCGAGTAGGAGTTAAATAACACGTTGTGCAACAGAGTTAAAAACTAATTTGTTATATGACAATGTTTTGTGATATAGTGTAAACGCACTTTTAAATTATCATTGCCACCATATTATTGTTGGCTGGTTACAGTATTTCAACAGTTATTTTTCTTGATAACATGTTACTTGATTTTACTTGATATAAGCAAATTAGTACATATCAATTGAGATCTTTAAAAAACATACATGTTGGAGTGAAACATATTGCAATTCTTCGACCACGTGTCTTTTTGCAATAGGTTCAGAATCTACTAGAATTTACCGGAATTTCGAAGAGGTCCTCACTGAAGTGCAATTGCTCAATTTTTGTTGTTTTACTCTATATGGTTTTCGGAATTCAACGAAAACTTAATTGAAACATGTGTCATGGGTCACAAACGAGGCATTTTGGTGAAGATTTTCGACAATATTATTTTCCGAAAACCTTGTACAGTAAATACTGTATATAACTGCATGATATCGAAACTGATTTTTGAAATGATCATCACCAACTTAATTTATAAAATGTAATTAGGCATATTCAGTGACATATTCAGTGCATATTCAGTAAAATCCTGATTAAATTCTGATTAAAGAACTAGACAGTAGTACTGCCTTCCATATAAATCGCACATTTGCAAGTAATAGGAATATTATTTCTTGGAAGCAGGCGATAATTATGTGTATCGTGTCTCCCAATGGCGAGCGACCGAGAATGTACCACCCAAGCCGTCCTTGGTAAAAAAAATTAAAAAACAACAACACCAAGACGGCGTATAGATGTTAACCAACCCTTCTTATAGGCTTGTAAATAGCTTTTTTTAGGTCAAGTTCAATTTTTGATTGCGCAGAAATTCATAAGACCTTGAAACTCATTGACTGAACTGAAGTCAGTGAAAAACTTTTAAAATAAATGAACATTTCAATTAAATTCAACTGAAACATGTGAACATGTGTTGTGATCGTTTCACACTGAACACTATATGCTATTTAAAACGTTAAATTTGATTTCTGTTGGGATTTTAATAAATTTGATGATTTTAATATACTCTATATGAACTATAGCAAATGACTTGCTGAAATGTTGCACATTAGGTTTTTGAGAATCCACAATCTACCAGTTATATTCGGGAATACCATATTTCATACCGAGAACAAAGAGGAAATACAGTATCCACCTAAATTTCCACCGATTTTGTCAGTAGGTTTTCCCCCAAATCTAAGCTTAAACTACCCCTCAGTGCAGGAAACCAATATGACTAAAGGTTAACAAATTATGAATCACTGTATTGCTGAATTCCTGTAATTATTAAAATATTTACCATATAATTGTTTGACGTGTTGCTGCTCATGTTTATTTACTGGATGTAATTGTTATCTATCATCGTAATAACACAATAATTAAAATTAATATTAAGTTTCTGTTGACGCCAATTTTTCTTTCCCAGAAAAAGATTGAATTATAGAAATAGTTCCCTTTCAATGTACACTGTATCACAGTTGGAAATATTTCCAGACAGATCATTGCACCCATTATACATTGGCTAATTTTTTGTTTGTTTTTCTCAAAATCATTTCAATTGTTTGTTTAAAAGCATGTTGTTTATCGATGTACTTTACGAGTTCATTATGAACTTTTGATTGTTATTTTCAGAAATAAACACTTTTATCTTTATTTAAAAAATTATTTTACATAATTTTAAAGTAAAACTCGAACCCGATAAGTCAACTTAAGTTATTGAGAATCTACTGAAGATTTGATCAAAAAGATGAATCCCTTAATCATAATCTCACTATAGATCGATTATACCTGTAGTTCTCATAGGCATCTTAGAGTTATCATGGAGAACGAAAACAATTGTGTACTCACCCCTTGGGTATGACATTGACAATAACCAACTGCTAAGATACTCACGAGTACTAATCAAACTATAGTGGGATTATGATTTATGGAATCCATCTTTTTGTGGCAAAATCTAGCTTCTAAATAAATGAAGTTGAAGTTTGTTTTATTTAAAAATGGCTTAAAATATTTTTTTTAACAATAACGATTATTTCTGAAAATAACAGCCCAAAGTAGATAATGAACTCGTTTGTGCTAATAAACACAGCAGTTAAGCAATTAACATTTAAATGATTTAAAGTAAAAATAAAAATTAGCCAATATTATAAAAGGTAGCCTATACAATGTGCCAATTTATCAATTTACATTCATGTCAAAATATGTAAACGACAATCATTAATTTTTCTATGATTATAATGCAGTAGCCTACATTTAAGCTTACATGTTCATGTACATGCATATCCCAAAATATTCCCCAAAGAACACAGTTCGTGTTAAGATAAAGAGAAAACGATGTTTCTCCATTTGATAGGATCATCCATGTGCTGTATACTAAGGCGTTAATCGTTTCTAAACTTATGTTGTAGGTACAGCGAAATGACGCTAAGCAACTTTTGAGTACAACTGCAGTATAAACAGAACTATTTAAAACTAAAATGAAGAAACTTATAGACTTATTTAAGGTAAGTGTTTTTTTCTTTCTTTTCATATTGCTAGTTTATAATTTTTAATTTTTCCTGCTATTAGAGGAACGTGCAGCTGCATTTCAAATTTTTGAAAAAATAACTTTCACTTTCATACCCTAAGCTACGTACTGTACATTTACATGTTTGCTGAGCAATATGCTTTAGCATTCAGATTTCCTACAAAAAAAGGGGTTGGTCACAACGAAAATTGCGTCTTAACTTTCGAGCAAGTTACCAAACGGGAAAGTTTTCGTCATTGAACATTAAAAAAAATTGGGATTTCCTATCTCTATATCTATGATTCGGCCAATTGAGTACCGTGCCTGGGGGTAACAAATTGAGCCCGCCCCCTGACTATTTGTTTCCTCTTCTTGATACACTTAATACACGTTTATGGAGGAAGGTGGAGGCTTGTTTTCGGAAACAACGAACGAGCCATTCATTGTTAAGGCAGGTTTACCAAAAACTTTTTGTTGCTTCGACATTTGCTCGCTACGAGGCCTCCTTGCCAGAATTGGGTCAAACAAAGGAAGCCTGTGCATTCATCGTAAACTGAAATTCGATTCACTCGAACCACAGCGTCTTAGAAAGGTCGCGTAATTTCAATTGAACAACTTTACTTACACCGATAAACATCGCAATTTATCGGTTATTGCAATTGCAGCTGTCATAAAATCACGTAAGTGAATGCACCATACGTTTATACTTCATTTATTATTATTATGACAACCTTTATATTAACGTAATATGTTTCACCTGCCTGTTTACGACATTTACGAAATCATTTTTAACCGACTTACTGACATCCTAATACTCAAGACACACCGAACTAAAATCTAGTTTTAGAAACTAGGTAATGGCTGTGTGTTTCCCACTCTGTAATGGAAAACCAGATTACATATGCATATTCCTCTTATATGTAGGTGTCGCCCTCTACGTTACCACGTTTTTTAATTAATGCGTTTTTTCTTTGGTGTGTCTTGAGTTTTATTATAAATGGCTGAAATTTGGTACGCATTTTCTATTCAACTGACATTTCATGTCATTTAAAATTTGTGGAGCAAAGTCCCCCTTTCCTAAGAAATTAATAACTTTAAACAAAGGTTCCCACTTAACCTTGGAATCCTGGAAAACTTGCGAAAGTCAGGGGATTTGTAATTGACTGGAAAACCTGGAAAAATAAGAGGAATTCCTAACTTTTAGTAATAGTTTCAATCCAGCGGGTATTTCATAATTTTGATTATGGCGTGTAGGCATGGTTTTTATGTGAAGTTGCTAATTGCACGATGAAAAGAAAACCCCAAAATGGCAAATTGGTTCTTTATATTTGTCTTCATTAAGACAATATCGAAATTTGCCAAATTAAAATAAATTTCGAGCATCTCCCTACTTCAAATTAAAAATCCAAATTAAAAAGTGTTTTAATGTGCCTTCTTTTGTAATACAAATGCAATAATGATAGTGCTAATCAAAGGTTACATTAATTAAAAACATTATTTATCTTAAAGGGCAGGTTTCTTTTCTTTTATATTGGTCTATGTGGAAGATAACTTTATTTATCTGTCCAGGAAACCTAGGAAAAGCAGGGGCTTTTATGTTACTAAAGCTGTGGGAACCCTGTTAAACTTAAAAAAAAAAATTCGAAATCGTGCATAGTGGTTGCCCACGATGCATTACATTTAAAAATACATTCGAAACCGTCGTGTCTCAGAATGCATTCCTTTTTAACAACTGCTCGAATGCACGTTACGAAAGGTTGTTCTCCGAAAACATAAGTTTTTCTTGACGCCTTATTCAGGACCAATTGATTAATTAGTATTAAATTAAATGCGACAACCGGAGCACTTCCTAGCTCCTTGCGATAGCTGATTAAACGTAAAGGGTAATCGCCCAAATTGGCCACGCAGCGCTGCAGCTGCTGAAACGTTTAAGCCAATTGACTGCAGTTTGTAGTAAGTAGTTATGATTTCGTTGAAAGCATTTCTGACATATTTAGGCCGAGCTTTAACGAGTGTTGCGATTGAAGGGGGTTTATTTCTGTACTCGATCCACCGTGCAGTGCCTGGCAACTGTCTGAGCTAGCACAAAAGCTGATCCTGAAGAGAGCAAGCAGTACAGGTTTAACCATATCTAAAATTAAGAATTCTTTGATTTCTCTTTGAAACATGCAGTCCCAAGGGGATCCAGGCAGAAGATTCAGATCGATTCTATGTAACGCGATGGGGTCATCGGTGTCCACTGCCAATTACGTGGCACACGTGAAAACTGGCGACCTGAAGGGTGCTGGCACCGACGCCAACGTCTGGCTGGTCCTGCACGACGAGCATGGAAACACGTCCAAGGAGACCAAACTGAACTCTCTTCTGCACAATGACCACGAGAGGGGTGAAACGTCATCTTATGGCATTTCTGAGGCCGATGGTCTTCGGGGCAGGATCGTGAAAGTTGAGTTCTGGCGGGACAATTTCGGCATCGGCGACGACTGGCATGTCGAGATCATCCGGGTGGAGAATAAGCGTCTAAAGGAGACTCACCACTTTCCCATCCACCGCTGGATCAAACCCAACACCAAGTACGTCTTCCCGGAATTCGACGCCTGCCTGCCCCAGTTTGATATCCACAGGGATCAACGAGATGAAGAGCTGAAGGAGAAGAGGGAGCAGTATCAGTACGTCATGCACGTCGAAGGAGGACCGTCCCAGGTAAGGATGACTGATTCACCATTTCTCCTTGCACCATCCATTTGATTGCATGCTCGTCAACAGTGTCTGGTTTGACCTCCTGAAATGTGCTTTTGGGATGACTTTAAAATTTAATTTCGCAGATTATAATTACCTATTTCATCGAATGTAAGACGAGTTTTTCTCCTCTTTTTTTGGTCTCCAAAAATGGGGTGCATGCATCTTACACTCGATGCGTCTAATAAGCGCAGTTTTGTTCGATTCCCACGTTATGTTTCCATGCAGAAAAGGCTATGAAGTTTTATTTCGTTTAGTTTGATCCTTTTTTGCATATCAAAATGGTGTCACTACGAAGTCCCATTGAAAAGAAAGGTTATTGTGTTTGCAGAAGAACGTGAAAATAGAGCTGCAAGTTTATCTATTGGCATTATTGAAGTAAATATATACGCACACATGTATGCCAGTGTAGAAATGATCACAATTCCACATTTTCGCAAAAATGAACAACCAAGTGCTGCCAGTCTACTGGTGTTGCTAAAATTCTGGTGCGTCTTTAAATCAATTCAATTCAGAACAGTACCCTGGCAGGGGGTGTAATCCATCAACCCAATGTATATTCGACAAATGTTGTCGCAGTAGGGTGGACCCCAACATCAATGGCATCTTTTAAATATCAAATATGTCATCAAATGCTGACGAATGATGACGTAAGTGAGATGGGAGGTGGTCAAATGATGGTATTTCTTTGAATTCTTTCATATCATTGGCTTCATTATTATTTTTAGGGGCTAAAATGCTTTATTTCTGAGCCGAGGTTCGCTCAATTCGAATATTTTACCCAGTGTTTACAGTATGTTAATGATCAGGGGTGTTCTTTAAATGCTGACATTTAAATAAGTTTACAAATGCAGACAAATGAGAGGGGGGGGGGGTGGTGATGACATAATATCTGAAAGTCCCCTATGTCCAAAGACATCTTTGTACATCGATCCCAATTCTAGGTTTTTGCTAGCGATCTCTTGTAGCGATCGTATGACAAGATTACAATATTAGTTTGACTGTATGAATAGCTAGGTTCATACATGTACATATGGAATCGGAATTGTTTTTGATTTCCTGAATTAAAACTTACCACATACGTATTGTAGATTCAAAGGCGATATGCTCTGTGTATCAAGCACTATTGGAACGACGCTACCCGTACACTGTAGTTCATTTATTCTAACTATACAAATCGATAGGCTACAAATGACTTTAATTACAAATGTTTTAATTGCTATCCAGTGCCACAATTGGCAACGTTGACCTCTGCTAGCACAATCGCAGTGATTTTTAAACGGCAATCCTTTTACATGTACATGTTGGTATTTTTGGTCGCCAAGGACAAGATTGGCCTAGCCATTGGTGCGATACTGACAAATTGTCTGTCAGCTCAATGAGGATATTAGGGCAACCAGATATGAATGAATTGAATGAGGACTTGGAGATTCTGAAGGCTGCCGTGCTACCCACGTTGTTTTCCTCAGCGTAATTCCCCATGCGTGACCTGGCCATGTGTAAAAACGCAGGAAAGATTGTTTCCAGAACAATTAACAACGTCATTAAAAATGTCGATTTACCGGAAATGTTAAAATTTAAAAATCGATCGAACAATTACGACGGTGTTGTTACGGCGTTTAAAATAGCATTTAAAATTCAAAAGTAAATATAATGGCTCGTTAGCACGTGAGAGGTACTGTACAATCATGATAATACATTGTACATGTATATGGAAACATCTGTCAGTTCTCAGATGATATTAGTTTACGTGCCATGGCCACCAAGCTGCATCAACAGCGTTATTACGTGTTGAACCCAGGGCAAAGAGGTCGAACCTTTCCCTTGTTGTGGGTCACCTGATGCAAACATTTGACTTTCAAGGTTGAACGAGTCTCCCTGCTTTGTCTCCTTGCTCATACATGTAAATGATATGAAAAAGCAAGTTTTTTGCGCAGCCAATACTTACCTTGATTGTATCACCACGATCATTTGCGATTGTTATACCCGGATTTAAGGTGGCAAGGGGCTTCATAAGAATGCTGATTGACCCTTGCCCTTATTAGGTGCATCATGGAAAATTAATTTTAAGACCTTCACAGGTGATTTTGAGGGCAAATTTGGCGAACGTATTTACAGTACATGAAAGAGCCTTGAGATAATGTATTATATTTCACTAGGTAGACAAACATAAACGTGAGTATAAAAATGAAAGTTTTATCTCGTGGTGGCACAAGTGCGAATGCTTTTTTTCTGTATTTGCACTGTGGATTTTCATGACCATTATTTGCCGCATCATTTCACTTACATTAAGTTTTTGGTTGCGTGCAATGCAGGTTCAAATGTGAAATCTTGGGGATAAGTTTAAGAGAAGTTTTTAATCATGAAAATCGAAACCAGATTTGGAAAACTTACATACAGTGTAGTACGATTTTAGCTCGAGTCTGACTTGCAAAGTCTGTTGATGTTATTGCTTGCAAAGTCGCAAAAACATCCCAGACAAGAATACATTAATTAGCTGGGCTGTGAATTGCAGCTACAGTACAGCTACAGCACATGTAACAATTTTTTTTGCTTTGCATTCAGGTTATAATGGCCTTGGTCGATACACCTTGTGATACACCTGAAGCCTAAAATGTTGAACGGGGCACAATTTAATGGAAATGGGTTTACAACTTAAGTACCCCACGGTATGACCTTCGTGTACATGTACATGTAATTAATACTGGTACATGAGGGTCCAATGCGTTGATGTCTTGCTTGAAAATCTTAAGATTTTCTCGATTCTTGCGGTTTTCCATTGTCAAGTGTATAATTTTTTGTGTATGGTGCGTTTACACTGTTTAACTGTTTCACTGTTATATTACAAAATTAAACAACTTGTTTGAAAATGAGAAAAAAAATGCTATCTTGTAGTATTGATTATCCACTTAATAGAGTGAGTTTTAATGTACATTTACAATAGCGTTAAACACTAATTTGTTATATAATAATGTTTTGTGATATAGTGTAACGCACCTTAACAAGACGTTATATAAGAAAGTTATACATGTACAACTTGTTTCAAAATGATAAAAGAGAAAATGTTATATAATATGATATTATGTAACATGTTTATTGTGATATAATCTACCCCTCTGTCGGTAATAAAACTTTATTGTATAGTATATGTGTTAATGAGTCTAACACATAAACGTACTGTACTGTGATGTTTTAAATAACATTTTTTCTTCTCATTTTTAAATAAGTTGTATAACTTTGTTATATACAATTAGTTTATGCAGGCCCAGGTATATGATGTCATATGGCAAATTGCACAACAAAGTTAAAAACTAATTTATCATATTACAATGTTTTGTAATAAAGTGCAAACCCAAATTTATAACGCCCTTTGATCCTTACCAACACATCAAGAAATAATGTTGCATAACATTATGTTAAATAACATTTTTTCTTTTTTTTTGCAAATAGGTTTTATAACTTTGCAATATAACACATTTTGTGATATAGTGTAAACGCGCCTTAATATGTTGTCATGTATTGTCATATAGGGCAACTTGTTGACTGTATGCGGCCCAGTCAGCACTACAGTATCTGATTTCGATTAATTTATGAAAAATAATCATTCATTAAATATTTTCTTAAAAAAATATAATTGATATACGATTTCCGTATAAGATTTCCAAGAGAATTTCCTTGAGAAAAGTGAAAATGTAGCGAGAAAGCCATACACTTTCCATATTTACCTACTTTATGACATTTCTAAAAATTTGCACTATGATAATTGTGTTGATATTACGTGACCATGATGCTGCCGGCCACTTATCAGCCTCTGTGCTGCGGCACCCTGAATTGAAATATTGTGGCACAAACAGTATCACAGTTGTGAACAGGAAGTTTGAAGGAATTATCATCATAGTGTTGATTTGATGCTGAATTTGCGCTACCCAGTTTAATTTTATTTAATTGATTTTAGCAACAGTAAAACGTTTGCATATGTTGCGTATTTGACCAGCTGTTAATTATCGAAATGGTGTTAACACAACATGATTACCCTATGTTATTAGAAATAACATCGACATTTTCGCAGCACAGTGTTGCATTGCATGCTTAAATCCAAGATGATGACGAGCAATTTTGGACAGGTTGCTTCTGCCAAAATACTTGTATTAGGTGCGGCACCCACCCTTGAATCTCTAGGGAAAATTCTGCTTGTAATTTCTTAGCCAACTAATGGTGGAAAATTCACGCTAAAGTGTCAGGTTCTCAACTTTCGTCATGTTTAAAATTGGTCTTAATGCGCAATCATGCCATTGAAGTGACATGCAAATTTGAAAATTGAACGATGGCCAACCTTTTTGTAATCTCTATTTGTCGTTGGTATTATAAAATTCAAGGAAACTCGTCTCATTATCAATGTTTTTTGTTTTTAAAGGTGAAAAACTTGCCAGACGATGAAACATTTTCAGACAGTTACAAGGTAATGATTACATGTAAGTTGTAAAGTATTGCGGATGAAAATGATCAGCAGTCTTCAACTGAAAGATTTTAGGAGGGAATTTAACCTCGAGGTTGTACTAATAAGAAGAGATAATAATTAAATGTACAATATAAATGGACATTTATTTTCATAAAATCAAATCTCCAGAATCTTGTAAACATGAACTGACTGTTGCGGTAAATCAAAATTTAACCAGTTTTCCTTACCCATTTATCATTATGAAGTTTGTTATTTATTAATCATCAAACGCATAGGGTGAAAATTCTTTAAAGTTGTAAAAGTCAGATAAATATTTGATATTACCTGAGTGCAGCCATTGAATAATATTAATATATTTTGGATCATGTCTAAAATACCTTACAATACGTTTTGCTCTCAGAATTTATTATCGCATACATGTATGTACACTGTAGTTGCATGGATTATGATGTATGAGAAACGTTTTCTTGTCTTCTTACAATATCTTTTGTACTTTTACAGTGGGATATTGGGTCACAAAAAATAAAACTGCTTGCTCACAGCACTCTTATAAAATTCCAAACTGAAGCAGCATGGGAATCACTAGATGCACTGAAAAGTGTCTACAAATTTGCTCTTGGAGAACCACAGGTGACATTTTTTATTTACGCAGTGTAATTTGCTCAGATTTCACATAAATCATCCAGCTTCAACCTAATTATATTTTAAATGTTAATAGTGCTTACCCCATTGGAAGGAGGATTGGTGGTTTGGGCTGCAACGACTCCAAGGATGCAATCCAGTTATGATTCAACTTTGCAAAGAGATTCCAGAGAAGTACTGATTGTGACTATTTTCTTGCAGTATTAAACAAAATATATTGAAATATTTATTGAAATTCCTCATACTTTCAGATTTGGCGTCACAGAAAGCATGGTAGCGCCCTTTATCGAGGGCATGAGCCTGCAGGATGCACTGGATAAAAATAAACTTTTTATTGTGGACATGGAAATTCTAGATAATGTCGCATGCAAAGACTGCAGAGTGGTTAGTTTTGTTTTCCAATAACAGTATATGCAGCTTTTAAGTCTATGTTCAAGAAGTTAAAAAAAATTATGAATTAATTTTGTTCATTAAATTGTTTCATTTCCCACAATGAAACAATTTGTAATTTAGCAAAACAATGTTTCAAATTATTGGGTTTTTTTCACATGTAGCTATGTACACCAATTGCACTTTTCTATCTCGACAAGAAGCAAAAATTTTTACCAATTGCCATTCAGCTGTTTCAAAAAGCGGGACCAGATAATCCTGTAAGTATATGTACTGTTCAAACAGTTTAATTAATTTCTAGCTGCGATAATAATATATTCTTAAGGTTTTTGTCTTTTCTTTTCTTTTTTACAAAGGTATATTTGCCGAGCGATCCTACTTACACTTGGCTATTGGCCAAAATGTATTATAATGGTTTGTTATGTTTTCAAAAATAATTTTTGCTTTACAAATTCAATACGGAAGCTGGGTAAATTGGAAAGTTTGCAACTAGTTTGGCAAAATGACAAAATGATGATAAATGGAAAGAAAACCTTGAATGTTAATTTTTTCTCTGCCATGATTCTGATCTTAATCAGCAAAACCTTTACAATGTGACAAAATGAATTGAGACTGTTTTTTAATGTAAAGAATTTTCTTGAAACCTTAAATAGGTGCGGATGCCACGTACCATCAATCGCTTACACATTTAGGTAAATATTTAAATACTCTTTTTATGTAATTGTCAATGAAATTTTTTACCATATCTTTACATGTACATGTATATCATGCTTGCTTTCTCAGGGTACACCCATTTGATGATGGAAGGCATGGTTGTTTGCACGCACAGAAACTTGTCGCCATCACATCCTCTTTTCAGGCTCATGGCCCCACATTTCCTGTTTCTTTTGGCAATTAATACGTGAGAAGCTGATAATACTGATTCGTTATAGATAATTTAAGTTTATTTAAGGACAGCTACTTACATATGCTTATTTATGTACATGTTATAGGAGAGGTTTAGATAAATTGGTATCACCTGGAGGATGGGTTGATAAGACAATGACTGTTGGAAGAGATGGCATGTTTGCATTAATTGTTAAAGGGTTAGTAAAATTAACGATACTAATTTTAGTGATAAGTAGTGTATGTGATTAATGTAACAATTTTAAATGATAAAGTTACGAATAATAAATTCGGTTAATTTATTAATTTAAATATAATACTAATATTGGTGGTCAGTTAATTGGTGGTCAATTTACATATGGCCACGATTTCTCAAGTATAAATTTAAAAAATAAGAGTTCATGTACATGTATATTTAATTGAAAAAGCTATATCCAAATTCTCAAAGATTAGAGCATGCATTTAAGTTTTAAAAATGTGTATGTGCATTGTATATAGATATCAAAATAGACATCAGGCATCTAATTTGTCCTTTCTTCTAAGCTTACGGTACATGTGCTCTAATTGAGTGCTGGAATATTTTATACCTTTTTAATCCCTTGAAAAGGACATTTGGTGATAATTCCTAGCTGATCTTTAATTTTATTTCTGTAGTTATCAGCAATGGAAGATGAATTTGCATGGCCTGATTCCCAAAGAGTTGGAAGCTAGAAAGGTAATTTTGCAATAAATTAGGGTCAAATAGTGTTTGGTGGCTGCTCATCTAATATTTTGATTTTTAAATTTGTATCAATTTATATAGGTGTTAGATCCTGAAATTCTTCCTTACTATCCGTACAGAGATGATGCCGTTCCATTGTTTAATTGTGTTAAAAAGTATATAACTAAAATTGTAAATCATTACTACGGTGAGTGGTGAATATGTTTTGACTATGAAACTGTTTCTGTTAGCAATGTGATATTTTTAAATGAGATGATCTACCATATTTTAATAGATACTCCGGAGAAAATCATTAATGACCATGAACTTCAAGCTTGGAGGGAGGAATTGGCTCGGCCCAAAAAGGATGGAGGAGTTGGTGTTCTTGTAAGTTTATAAGCAATGCATTACAATGCTAGTCTGAGGATTTTTCGAAAAATAATTGTACATATATATTCCTTTACATTTAGGGTGTGCCAGGAGACGACGATAAAGGAGTGTCAAACACCAGCCAGATAATAGATATGGTCACTGCTGTCATCTGTACTTGTAGCATTGGCCATGCTGCAGCTAATTTTCAGCAGTATGATGAATATGCATTCCCTCCCAATTATCCGGGAATTCTAATGGGAGAAGTGCCTAGGGATAAGGTTAGTGCAATTGGTGCAAACCTGTTGAAAAAATTCTGATTGGTATTATTTGATGAATTGAAAATATAATATTATGATTATTTTCAATATCTGATTTTCTCATTCAAATTATAAAAACTCCACTACAGAGAGCACGTACCGAAAAAGAACTTTTGGCCCACATTCCAAACAAGCAAATTACACTGGATTCGATGGTAATTACAAAGTTACTTAGCAGCAAAGGAACAAAATCATTGGGGGATTTCGAAGTCCAGTACTTGTTTGACCCAGTGTCCATTCAAGCTGCAAACGAGTAAGTAATGCACTGCATATACTATAATTAAAAACTGGATTAATTTCCTCAATTCATTGCAAACATCTACAATTTAGCATTTTGGTCTTTGAATTAGAGTGGCATTTTTGTTTAAGTGTTCTCCTTTTCCTAAACACAATGGGATGTTATCGAAATCTTTGAACATTTATTTGAATTTAACTTCTAAATCAATTATAAGAATAACAAAATTACTGCCAAGTTGGTACATTGAGAGTAATGCCACATAAAGTATACTCACGTAATCATGAGTATATGGTGATCTTAAGATGAATGTATTGGTATTTAATTCAGTTTGTTAATGGTGTGTATTTCTTAATGTAACTTTTCAGATTCCGAGAAGAATTAGATGAATTGAGCAAAATAGTAAAACTCCGAAATGCGTCACGTGTTCTATCGTACCCATGGCTGGATCCCGACATTGTGCCCAACTCCATAAGCATTTAAAAATTCGAGAACCTTTGAAGGATTTGTGTACTGTTAATTGTTTATTTTACCTTGGGGGTGAGTTTGGAATCATTTTTAAATTCTATTTTAATTTATAAGCACAAATTGTTGAACTACGGTATGTCTGGTTGCTGTTCTGATTTTATATATTTTATAAAAACTATTTTTGTAGTTTTCCTTAAAAAAAACAGGGTAATTTGGTGCCGATCCATTGTATGACTTGGACACGTTCGTTTGTTTGTTATACTCAACAAGTGCTTTTATGTTGTTTGTGACAGTATTCTTGTTTTCTCAATACGTGTAATTAGTTTGGTTGTTGTTTGAGGGTAGCATAGGGGTTTTGCATGGTTGTGCATTGGAAAGATTCAAAATATCTAACCCAAAGTTAGTCAGAAAATTCATTTTGCTAACCAAAGGTACATACTTGATATCGTGAAATTGCTTTGATAGTGATAAATTCTAACAAAACAATTCCGCGTTTTTAAAACGTCTATTTTTGTTACAGATAATTGACGTGATGGGAAATTAAATTTTATAATAAGTTTTGTTTGGATAATTTAGTTATCTGCAATTTGCGGAACAATTATAAATTTGTAATTTACTTCGCTTTCAAAGTACCTTTTATGAATTTCTGCGATATTGAAATAACTCAAAATGATCCATGCTTAGGATGGCTTATAACCAAACATAAGTGGTGATAGTTACTTCATATTTTACATGTAAATGAATCATATTGCTCATATAATTGTGGAGACACCTGTTTCAATATTGAAGAGCATCCCTGGATTCATCTCATCCATCTATTACATTACACATAAGCTGCCTTGGTCAATTGTCACTCATTTATAATCATTTATATATCATTTATATATCATTCATCATGCATGTTTTAACATGTCATGAACCTGATTTTTACATGCATGTGCACTTTTATCAAAATTTACTAATTTTATTCCAATACTGTTATTAAATGGGCTTGCATGCAAATAATTTTCAGTCTTAGTAAAGCATCTTGATATCAGTACATGTAATGCGTAATGAAAAATAAAATAAGATGATGTTTTTCCTATAATCTAGATAGTTATTGAATAGACATGATGTAAATGAGTAAAATGATACAAAAAACTTTCCCAAATTTAATTCTGTAACATTTCTAACAATTAAAATTATCTAGCAAAGTCTGGATTTTATCTGATTATAGAAAGTAACCACATGTATTTCCCATGCCAAAGATAATGTTGATATTTCTCACTGATTTCTCCCAGCATAGATGACAACACTTTAATGCGCTTGAAAACCCTTGTCTAAATATTAGTGCAGCTATCGAAGATATACATGTAGAGCCCCTATAGTTTTATATGAAGTTGCCTTTGATCGTTTCTGTACCAAAGAATAAACAACCCTTTCTGAAATAATCAAATAATCCTACAATATCAGAGATGACGTATAGAGCCATTGAACTGTTTTTGTCTAATATTTGTTTTGGTTCAGTTGTATACATATATGTGGCTTTTTATTGCAAACTTTGCCACCTACAACTGAATTCAAACATATTTCAGCATAATAGCTTACCTGTACTGCATTGCTTTAAATAGCTTCCAGTCATAGTTGACGTCAATAGAATTTTACATTAATCTAAAAATATACTATCTGAGGCTCACTAACAATTTTATTAACTTTTTTGCGTCCAGGGTCGCATTTTAATGAAAATATGAAGAACATATTTTTAAATTTACCTAGCGAAATATTCCTATTCTGTTTTGGTTATTTAATGGTGTTCTTTTCCAATTAGAAGCACAATGATAATATGAAATTTACGCCCAACTTTTTACTTAGATCCGCAATTATGCAACGTACCTCGGACTCCCCCCAGTATAAAAGTAAAAATGATATGAAAACAAAAATCCGAGGCGAATTTATTTGCAAAACTGGGTCAAATACGATAAATTTTAACTAAAATGTTATAAAACAACAATGATGATGTCATCATTGGGACAACCTCCCCCTCCTCACTTCCGTCATCATTTGGCGGACCCTCCTTAGATAAGACAGTACTTGAACGTCCCCTTAGCAATCCACCCTGTAATCGCAATTTCTGGGAAATTATTCAGCTATCGAATTCTAAATATTGTAAGTTTCCACACAAAGCATGTGATAACCTATTATTTCTACAGTACATATACCTGTATGTTCATGTGCATGTACAGCGTCTTTTAGGAGACGAATATTATGGAGTTAATGTACAAGTATTTCTGGTTTTACCAAACAAATTCCAGTGTTTTATGAAACACTTTATCAGCTTGTTTCATAAAAAAGACATTTTTGATATTTTGATATTTTGATATTTACGATTAAACTAATACATGCTTTGAACTGTTTATTGTGCATCTAAAAAATACATGCTCATGTACATGTACATGAATGAATAACCCTTCTACTATTTTAGTTTTCAGTTTTTTCAGGCGCCAATTTTCATGGCGGAAAACAATGCATGAGTTGTTCGTAACGACTTTGACCTATTGGTCAATTGTGGTTTACCTTTGAACGAATTCATTCTTTAGGTCAGCCTTTATTCCAAAGGTCATTTAAGATGGCTTTTTTATTGTCTAGAGCCTAGTCACTTCTTTGACTTTGTGAAGGGCTGAAGGCCTTTGGGTTTTGCGTTGCACGTTATCAGCCTGAAGACAATTGAATCATGTCTGTAAGATTCATGGAGATTTGGCAACCAACTGCTGGACAATGGTGGCTCCGACAATAACCAGAACTTAATTAACACTCTGGAGTTTGGAATAGGTTGTTTCTGAAACGGAGAGTATAACAACTGCCCCACCCTTATAAAAGACGTCGAGTTTTAAATTTTGGAAGTCAATTTGCCACATTTCGAATTGAGACAAGTCGTCCTCGAGAACATGGTCATCACACTAAGATGTCACAGCATTCAAGTGCTTGGAAAGAAGCGTAACTCCGGGTAAATATATATATGTAGTATTTTTATACAATGTGAGTTGTCTAAACTCAACTGAAATTCTAATGTAATGAATTTCTACAGTGTGCATGCAAATCAAAATCGAAGGCTTAAAAGTGTAATGAAAATGTTAAATGCAAATGTGTATCTTTAACGGTATGCAGCAGACATTTTATTATGGGGGATTAATTAATGTGATGGAAAAAAGAAGAAATTATCATTTTTGGATGCCTTGTTTTCGGAAATTTGTTGAGTCTGCTGAATATCATTCAACGTCTGCTCAATATCATTTAAAAATCTGATTCTTCGAAGCTCATTTTTAAAAATTAAAACTGAAAACTTGAGACAAATTTGGTCGTTGTTTTTAAAACAGGACGATTTACTGTAAATTAGAGGAGAGAAAAGGGGGAGGGGTAATTAATGTGGCTCTGGATTGCTGTTGACTAGTTCTATCAAATTAACAACACCACATGACTTGCATTTATCAGAATTTTCACTTTTCTACAAATTGTCAATTCAGTGCCTGGGTGCATTTTATTCGAATAATGTAATAGTTTGCAGCTCAAAAATGTTATGCCTGATACTAACAAATATCCATGCTAGAAACTTGAAAACAAGCATATAAGCGTTTGTGTAAATTCGATTCCTATAGGTTCACCTGATGAAGGTTGAGGTTGCATATACGTGCGTAAAATATCGCAATAGTATATGAAATTTTCCATTATCCTGTGCTCTTGCAGCTCGATGTACATATGCTGTATGTTCAGTTCAATAACTACATACGTGTATATACATGCATATAGCATTAGTAGCTTGAACATGTGCACTGTACATAGACATTACCTTATTTGTTAAGATACGACTAACATTGATATCGGTTGTTCAACTAACATTAGTTATCAAAGTCAACACGAACATGTTCTGAAATGATTCCATGAATTTATCTTAAATTTTACAGTAAGGAACTCATCCATGTTATCACATCAGGTACATGGTGAAAGAAAAAGCATAATGTACAGTACTAAGAATATGTATGAAACTGGTTCGCACTGCATATACACAGTAACACGTATGTGGGTTCCTCCCTTCACGAATTATAAGGATCAATGTTGCGGTTCATGTCTAACCATGAATGTAAATTCTGAATAACGATTTGATTTCTACATCTATAATGTCTTTTTCTAATGAAATATGCATTACAAGTTTCTAATTGAAGATATAAGTTGAAAAAATCCAAATAGATTACTCTCCCTAACAATAAGAAGATTAGCGTTTTAAATAAACATTAACAAATAAAGATATTTAGGAACATTAACCATTGTTTCATGTGATATACTACATCTATTATACTATTTTAAAATGCATACGAATGCAAGTTTCGCTTTTGTTCTTTTCAAGGCATGGCTAGTACAGATACATGTATATCTTAATTGGTGACAGTGCAAGGTGTGTTGTTATCCCAAATAATCGCTTGAAGGACGCTGGCTTAACTTCATATCGTGAAACTGAAATCTTTGCGAAAAAATAAATGCTTAACCATTCTGCAAGGCTCAATACTAGTCATGATCAAATTATTGGTGGCAAAGGGCCATCAATGAGCTGGGCAGTTGGCGAAAACTTAATCTTCAGTATCTTGAAAGCTATAATGTGAACAGATTTTCAAGATGTAGATTTAAATATATATAATTCCATTATTGAGATACTATTTCCGGTGTATGGATGGACATATATTTATACTGTATATACATACCGACAAAATGCATTACGATAATGCCTGTGTAGCACAAAATATGTATTCCTCAAAAAATGTCTCCGTATAAATTGTATACTGCAGTTTCTATAAATTCCAACTTGAATAATTTAATTGACAATCTAGATGTGTCAATGGCCATATACACCAGTTGCAGCCTCACTGGAGCGTGTCTCTGTCAAAGGAAGATCTTTGTTCCAGACAAGGTTTTAGGGGCAGTTGGCCATAGGCTTTACATTTTAAATGGACTTTTGACTTCAGCATTTCGTGGTATAGAAAATGTACTCTGCAAAGATAAAACTCCTGAACAGATTAACGGGTTCCCCGTCAATATTGAATCGCTTTGAGGCTCTGAACATTAGTTACTTTGTTCCTACAATTCTCTGCAGTATAATTGCTGTCGCTTTAGGGTAAACGATCATGCTGTAATCCGCTTTATATACATTACATGCATGTAAGTTTAACATTATTGCACAACTTAAATTATGATAATATCATTGCACAAATTTCATCAGTTTTATGCAGTGTAATATATATTTGTCATAATAAAATGATACCCCTGATGGTTGCTGCCGCATAGCTGGTGTGGCTTGGATTTTGGTTATGAGGCTCATCATGGGAAGTTGGGGATGGCAATGTCAGTTCTGGATACATGCAGTTTTGGAGTAATGACCTCTTTCGCGATATAGTCAATCATAATTAATCTATCGAGGTTATTCAATTATGTGATTTAGTGAAGAATCACCGGCATCAAATTAAAGAACATTTTGATGTAACTACAACAACCATAGCGAATCATCCAGACAAATAGTTTTTCAAAGCATTTGACCGTATTTAGCAATTTTATTGTAACATTTTGGTGCCACCAACGGCATTGTGCACATATCGTATCATCTATACAATTTTTCGGAGCATTTGTATCTACCGGGTAGAAAAAAAAGTCCATGGAGGCCAAAAAATTTCTATTCTGGTAATTGTAGGCCTGTGGGTAAAGGGACACATTTTTTAACTAGAGCCCCAGCCAAAGAGCATCAAACCATTTTGGCCCTAACCTTTGGCCCCCTTTGGCCAAATAAAATGGCCAAAATGTTATAAAAATGAATGACATACCGAATAAAAAATATTTCCTTGCAAAAACTGTTGCATAAGGGCCGCGAGTGAGGACCATTTTATTCAAATGATCCTCACTTGATTTTGTTTAGCCTTATAAAATACTGTTTATCGCATTGGACAATGCTGTTTATTTAAAAGAAACCAGCAAACACACGTATTTTGCCATTTAGAGATGAATTTATGGGCTGATCAACCCGTGCATGACTCAATAATGGGTACGTTTATCTGGTCAATTGAATCATCTCAATATATAGCAAGCTGGCATCTGATCGTCAGGTACATTGGTACTTGTACATGTATATGAATACCATTGGACTCTGGCCACTTATTTGTTGGGTTTAGGTAGGGATCAAGAATTCGCTTGCCTGTGCTATTTATTGGCACAACATTGCTAACCTGAGAAATTTTCAAAAATGATAACACTGTTGGCCAAGCACAAAGTTTTGATTTAGGTTAAATTGGGGCTGTTTTCATGCAGCAATTGCAATAGACATGGTGTTATGCCAAAGGCCCGTAAGTGGAATAAGGGACTATTTTAAAGCAATGCTAGCAAACAAAAAAGTAGATATCACCTGAATTGACGTCATTCGTCGACGCACAAGTTTGATATAGAAGGTCTACAAACTGCACCAATAAGAATTGAGATATTGCCCCTGTGAGAGACCGCCTCTCATAAGCTAACACAAAATCACGAGGGTATATAATCTGCCATTTTGTTGCCAACAATACTTTTCCATAATCTATAATCATCGGAACAAGAGCTGTTGAATTGCGTTGTATTTGTTTTTAAATACTTTTCGATTTTATCGCCTAAAAACTGACCAATTTGTCACTGTGTACATCCATTCACTCACCGGACTTCCACTACCTTAAAGATTTGTGTCCGGTGCACTTATACCAACTTGACTTGCTGATGTAATTATTATTCTTATTATTTTCTTATAATTATTATATCATTGTGGTATATGCTGAACGATTTTTATTCTTAAGGAGTTTCCATCTTAGTCTAATATTGGAAAATTGACTTAGTAGTGAAGTGATGTGGCAATAATTCTTATATCTCTATAGATAATAAGCTTGTTTTTAAAACTGCACCCGTCATGATTTGCAGTTTTCTGATTACGTTAAAAATTCAATTTGAATAATCTGAAATTCTTCAATATTGATACAATTACATGTGTGCTACTTTCAGGGAGAAAAATAAAAATGATTTGGAGGATTCCGGCAGTCAAGAAACTCGTCTATACACGAACGTGGATCTCACCAGTGATAGGTAAGAAAATGTTCTTTTTGTTAATAGCTTCTTAGTATTTTACAATAGTTTGCTCGTTCACCATTACCATCACACTGGTAAGGTAGTGGTCAGACTCATGTCAGGAATGTTAAGGTCTCCTCTTGCAGTCTTGCATACTGCATTAGAAATTGAACGCGTTAAATGCATTAAGCAAATGCATTGGTGTGAAATTTAATCCTGCAAGACAGCTCAGGTTTACTTGACTTTTTACAGTGATGTCCCAGAAGTCAATTTAAGCGTTCCCAATCAACACGACGAACACGAAGATGATCATGTCGATGATATCACTTATCAAAGATGTAGTGCTGTTGGAAATGGTAATGCTAATTTTTAAACAATGTAATTGTCCATACATGTACTCAAATGAAATTTTAAACTTTATTAGGCTTCCACGGGTCATTCTCAACAAAATATGGAACCGAACATTCAGATTTATTGAGGAGCAGGCATTCCATACCCGATGAGGATCATTTGAATCATTTCACAGAGAAAACTCCACTTATAGAAAAAAATATTCATCAACGTAAAACTAGCAGGTAAGGACCCGCCATATCGGTTTAGTTTATTACTTCGTCCCTCTATTTATCGGCAACAAAATTGATAAATGTTTTGTTTGTTTGTAGATGCAGCGATGATAGCGATGGCAGCGATAGCAATTCAGAAAATGAAAATCGTTCGCCCCTTCGTAGAATTTTAAATTATATTAAGATTACTTTCCTATGCTCTGTGATGTTGGGAAGCATAGTAAGTACTATTTGAGGTTGGCTCGAATGACTTTTTTGACATTTTTATTAATTCTTTTTTTTTTTTTTATTAGAGTATTTTTATAATGGTCCAGGATAGTGATCCTGTATTTCATCAGGCGTCTGTGTCAGACACAGATTCATTGTGTATCCTTTGTATACAGCTTTTGTTGTATTAAAACGCATTCTGGGCATTAATTAGTAGGATCTTTGCCTACCTCCAGAAACAGTGGGCTTCCCCTAACTGCACTTTAGCTTGGCTGGGCAGCTTTCAAATTGTTTTGTTTTCCTAACCTAACCTAACCCAACTGACATACAAACAATACGCATAAGGCTAGGTTAGGTTAGGTCAGGGTAGGTTTTAGTGGGTATCTTATATTTGCAAGTTGCCTCGCAAGGAGAAGCCCAAAGTATGCGAATTGTGCATATATCCTAATTTTACCCACATTCTGACCACTGCGAGATAAGGTTTTTCTTAACTTAGTTTTCTTCAGATCTCCCTTTACCTGATGAGAATATATTTCCAATTGTTCACACTACTCTCAGAGGAAAATTTTTACCATCGTTTTATGACAACTTCTCAGACGTAGACGTTTTTGTTACTTTGCAAAAAATGGACTCGTTTAATGTGGTTCGTGAGGTGATTATCCGCGCTGTTTTTACGTTCTACACTATACGTTTACTTTAGTAACTTGACTAAACATGTTTAACGTTTGAATATTATTTTTCCCTGCAGAATATGTCCATATGGAGACAAGCTTTCGCACCAGCCACCTTGTGGAACCAGTTTCCGGACATTACCGTTGAACACTACTTCGATTTGCAAAACCACAGAGAAGATTGGGTGTATGTATATTTAAGTATACTTGATTTTTTTAGGAAAATAATTTTTAGAGAAGTCACACGTGTAATGCTCAAGATATGAAATAGATAATTTACCTACATGGTTGGCCTCAATTATTAGTAATATTTCAGATGCCACGATCGAGTTGCAAAAAAATGACCTTATAGATAGCCCTGCTTAGTGCTTTTATCTGAATGTATATAGTGAGCATTGGTGAAAGCTAGATAATGTACTTCCGTGACATGTTGCATAACGTTTATTTGTTTAATTGTTAGTATCTCACGTATATGCTTGCTAGACCTTGATGCAAAAATTGTTTAAGCTTAGCCATCTAACCCATCTAGCTGGGCATCGCTAAATTATATTTCAAAAACGACAAAACTACATATAATTACTTTCTAATGAAATACTGGCAATAAAGTTGACATTTTACGCCATCGTGGAAAACGCGATTTAGTTCTTTTGCAATATGGAACGCTTTACAATTTAGAATTTCCCTCCCATTCCACAGTTGCTATGGTTACCGCGTGCGCAGCCTCCTCGCGCATGGACGCGTGACTCTATTCAACGAATCAACGCTATAGTATAGCATATGAGCGGCAAATTCAAATTTCTATCATGGCAATCGTGCAACCTATATTTACAGTCAATATTGATTTAGAAAACTGAAACTTCAAACTTACTGTGTTGTTTTACTTGCAGTACATATTCGTACAGATTGAAAATCACAACAAATGGGAAACATGCGACACCATTGTCTGTCAGCATTTCAGAAGCACCCCGCAGCGTCGAGCATGGCGTAATTTTTGCCACTGTTATTTTAGTAATGCTTTACATCATCATTGTATTTGATGTAAGTTTAGTTCTACGCACGTTTACTACTCCCGTTGATAGAAAATGTCATGGGAAATGTATTAATATACTTTTTATGAAATTTGTAGTTGATTCATCGTACGCTGGCAGCTATGTGGTCTGGGATTGTAGCCATGGGAGTATTGGCACTGCTTAATGAGGCAAGGCAGTTTTCTTATAAATTCACGATAATGAGAATTGAAGTATTTTTTATTAAATTACCGTTGTAATTCTAGAAACCTACTCTAAATGAAGTAATGAGTTGGATGGACATCGAGACTTTAGGCCTGCTCTTTGGCATGATGATTCTGGTGGCCATTCTTTGTGAAACTGGTTTCTTCGATTACGTGGCTGTCTTGGCGTACAAGATGGCCAAAGGAAAGCGATGGACTGTCGTTACCTTGATGTGTTTCTTCACTGGAATCATTTCAGCTTTCTTGGATAACGTAACGACAGTTTTACTTTTCACCCCTGTAACGATAAGGTAATTAGGCACAGTTTGTGTTCAACATTTCTAGCAGTTTTTTTATTTTCAAAGTTAATTCATTGGCGTTCTTAATTTTCAGGTTATGTGAAGTCATGGAAATCGATCCAAAATTTGTTCTAATAGCAATTGTAATGTTCTCAAATGTCGGAGGAACAGCCACTGCAGTTGGGGATCCACCAAATGTCATAATTGTCTCAAATTCAGAAATTGCAGCTAAGGTAAGGTCTTCAGAATTGTACAAGTATTTTTATAATTTTTTCGGTCAGAATTAGTTCAATAATAAATTTATATTTCAATGTAGGGTATTGGATTTGTTAATTTTACTATGCATATGTGCATTGGTTCCATTATTGCGTTGTTCGTGACTTATGGCATGATCTACATAATGTATCGTAGACTCGAGAAGAATTCTGATGAACCACAAGAAGTCATAGGTATATTTTCATACCAGAATTTAACAACAAAGTTTTTCCAATATGCTAAATACAGTTGTGCTAACTATCAACATTTGCCTCGTTTACTTTGTCTAGAATTGAGACAGGAAATACTAGTCTGGAAACGAGCTGCTGGATCTCTGTCTTTGTATTCAAGAGATGAAAAGACGGTTCGAAATTTACTTCTCCAGAAAGTGACGTCCTTAGAAACCTTGCTCAGAAAACGACTTTATGATAAAAGGTATTGACAGTTTTGTCGTAATTTCCAGCTATGTACCTAGTTTCATACAAGTATATGATAGTTTACTATTTTTATACTTCTCCCAACCTTTTCTGGGGTTATTCTGCATTTTAAGTATAAAAACAAAAAAGATCAAGAATTAACTTTTTTGAGCTTCTAGAAAAGACTACACAAATTCCTTGCATAACATAGCTTTTAAATATTTGTAGCCCAGCAAAAGAAGCTTATGAAGCTAGCTTGTTGGAACTTGAGGCAAAGGTAAGATATTTGCTTTACATGTGTATTTAGAATTGGTAATTTAAGATGAAAACCAGAAGAATTGTTAATAAAATTATTTTCTCATGCAGTACAAGATTCGAAATTTTCCACTGTTGATTAAAACCGGAATCGTCATGTTTGCAGTCATATTACTGTTTTTCCTCCATGCTATTCCTCAAATGAACATCAGTTTAGGTAAGAGTCTAACATGAATTTTGGAAGGATATTCATCAAGATATTGTTGGTTATTATTGCAAGTTATAATTCTCGTTGTCGTTCGTTTTTAGGATGGATAGCTATTATGGGCGCCATTTTTCTCCTTATCTTAGCAGACATGAATGAAATCGAACACATTTTCTCCAGAGTTGAATGGACTACATTAGTATTTTTTGCAGCACTGTTTGCTGTCATGGAGGCAAGTTAGGCTGAAGACAAATTACATTAATTAGTAGCTGCAAAACACAGGAATAGTTAACATTCTGGTTTCTTTCAGGCACTCAATGAGCTCGGTTTGCTCAAGTTCATCGGTACACTAACGGAAAATTTCATCAAGGAAATACCAAAGGACATGCAATTGGGCGTATCAATTATTCTGATTTTATGGGTGTCTGCCATAGCGTCAAGTTTCATCGATAATATTCCTTTCACGACTGTTATGATAAAAATCGTTTTGCAAATTGCGGATAATCCAGAACTGAATCTGCCTTTGGAACCGTTGGTGTGGGCTTTGGCATTCGGTGCATGTTTTGGAGGTAATTTCGGAGAAGATAAATGTGTCAATCTTGCAGAATAATGTACAAATTGTACAAAACTAAATTTCATTTCCAATCTCAAACAGGTAATGGCACGCTTATTGGAGCCTCAGCCAACGTAGTATGCGCTGGAGTTGCTGAGCAGCACGGTTATCGTTTTACTTTCAATGAGTTTTTTAAGTAAGTGAAACTACTTCTATTTAATGTATATTAGGAACATATTATTAGAAATAACTCATCGGTTTTAAACCCGATGTGACAGAAACCCAAGCTGCTTTTCATTTGTGCAGGCTCTCATTTCTCATGGGGTGGTACCGTATTTGAAAAATTATCTTATGTTGGCAATTTCTTATGACTTATCCAACAAGTTTCTTCCAAACATAGGTTAATGCCCTGGTTCATTACCTTTGTATTTGTTTTTGCATTTCGACCATTTGTAAACGTATTTGAAGAATATTTTGGATCCGAGCTCATAACCTTCAGTTGCATATTTTAAGAAAAGCACGTGGATGCTGCTATTGCCTCACGACATTTCTATAAAAAGCTCGAATTTTTCCACCCTGCACAAGTTGAACAAGTTCAATGTCGCACTACACAAAAAAGCCTAAGCCAATACACAGCACAATCGGTTAATACTCCTAATAAAATCCATCACAATCCATCCTGAATCAACAAACAGATAAAGTTGGTTGGTTGGTAATGGGGTTCAAAGGGTACAAACAAATAGGGCAAAATCTTAGCTTCTTCAATTGAAGAATCTTAGCATCTTGAAAGACAACAACAAGGCAGACGAAAATTAAACGAAAATTAAAAAAACCAAGGTGCGCTAAAATAAGCAGTAGCAAATTGGCAAATTTTTAGTAAACTTCAGTAGCAAAGCCAAAAGTTAATGCGCACCTTCGTATTTTGTTACATTGTTTCTTGACCGCAGTGCTTTGTTTTCGTCTCAATGAAGGTTTCGACAAAGACTCGTGCTGATAACTTTTTTTAAAAAATGGCTTTTGTTGGGCTCAAGTTTGTTTACTAAAAATACGAAAGTCGGCGAGGTTACCAGACGTTCAGCATCTTCACAACACATGGGCTGCTTTGTCCTTGCCAAAAAATCATGGGTGTTGCTCAACGTTATTAGGAAATGGTTGTACTCATCCTCAGGGGTTGAGCAACCTTTCAACGCCAACAGTACTGTATCCCAACAACCATGGTGAGCTGACTTACATGTAGAAAGCTATTGCGCATTTCCATTAAACTCGGGCTATTTGTAGAGCATTTAAATTTGAAGAAATTGCTTGTGTGGACAGCTAAACCATTACAGGCTTCCAGGTTTTTCTTCCAAAATTTCGTGAATTGAGAACCCAGAAGAGACCGTACCGCGTGTTAGTGAAACCGTAATGCGCCACACCCGCAACAGTCTTACAAAATCCAATTACTTGTGTTTTTTGGATATTTTTATTTTTTCTGGTAATCGTTGGCGTCTGGTACTTGGCACAAATATATTTGGTTGCTCAGAGAATGATATCGTGATAAGGTGATTTTGCCAGTTAGTAGATAACGTGACACGATGACGTATCCCTTGCTATTGCGTTACATTCGCTGTTAATGAATGCTAATAAATATGGTGGGTCTGTGTCATCTCGTGGATTCGGAGTAAATGGCTCTATTTTCGACCATTTTCTTTTCGAAAAACGTAAATAAACAAAGTTGATGCGCCACTTTTGAAATCCAGGCCCACTGGGGTTAAATGGTTTATAGCCTGGGTTGCGTAATTTTTACTGCGAACATGCGCGTGCTATAAAAAATGAAGCTTCTAGTGATTTTGCTTAAACAATTTTTAACAAATACGCACAAGTTCTTGCTGTATTCCGACAGTGTCAATTAGTCTAATATAATTTCAGATGTATAACTCATTAATTTAGCAAACATTAAATCATAGCAATCACTAGCTTATAAGTATGAATGTCTGCATAAATAGAATCAGCGTTCTAGAATAATTATACGTGACGAAATTCCAAGCATGCATGCGCAGTGCACGGCCCATGCAACAGATCCAATAATGTGCACGTGCAATGCGCATGCCTGCTTGAAATTTCGTCACGCATTATTATTCTAGAACGTTGGCTAAAGCCATATTCTTATTTCTAAATTAGTTAACTAAGTTAACTTAACCTTAGTTTATAGCCTTGCTGATTTTCGAATGGTGTGTAATTTCAGCAACTGAATTGTTTACGTCGATTTCTAATTAATAATATTTGTTTCTATTATAGAATTGGATTTCCAATCATGTTGGTAACCACTGGTACAGCGACAGGCTACTTGCTCCTATGTCACGTGGTATTTGACTGGAATGGCACCGCTTAAGTGTCCAGTGGTCGATGGCAGCAAGCTCTACTCAGTCAGGTAGTGATTGAAATATCATTTGATCAACGATAGCAACGGAAATCGAAGATTAATACATTTTTAATCAAGTGTTCAATTTTATGAAACATTAATCTACCGGCCATCAGTCTTTTATAACTGCCTTCGTGGTCATTGAAAAACCTTATGAGAGGCAATTTTAAATATGGTTCCGTGAACCTCTAAACCACCCTCTATACTGAGCTCCAATGACAAGCTATTGATTAGCAAAAAGCATACGATATGATTTTATTCTCTAGTCATTCATGCTAAGTACTGAGACGGGTGTTTCTACCTTTTGCTTACCCATAATATCACTAGACTGTGTTTTATGTACCATAATGTCCGTTAATAACAAAGGAAACGTTATAGGATACTGCTAGATTTAATAGATATTTGATTCTTCCTCGTGCATCATTAGTTTTATGACTTTTATAAAAAAAACAATTTCGTACCAAATCAACGTTTTGACATTCGTATTTCGTTAGCGGACATTTTTAGAGATAGGGTTTTAAAATTCTGGTTCATTCATAAAGTTCGCCAGCAAATTTGCATCGTTTTTATGACAAGTTTTTACAACGTTTCATACTTATGTACAGTATAAAGTGTAACAGCTCATACATGTATATAAACAAGTATTTGCTACAAGCTGTTGGGAGTTTACATGTTGAAGCATCATTATGGCTGTTTTGAGGTTATGAATTTGCAAATTATTACAATTAACGGCATATTGATCTGTATATAGAATATGGTGCGCTTCGTGAACGTACTTTGTTTTCGGTTTTTGAACATTTCTAGTTAAGGAATGATCCATATGTTTTATTGAATTTTATTATTTTTGTAGTTTTTTAATTAATACTGATCGCCTATATAAATATTGCTACATGATGGTATTTGTTATTCGCTCATTTTATTCGAAAAGATGTTTGTTTGCGAAGTATACTGTTCGTGTATGGCCTATCCAGGGACCAAATTTTGGACTTTCGCAACGCTGTGCTTTTCTTATGTTGCATTTTTCAATTGGCTGTTTAAAAATTAGGCACGCCCATCACTGTTGTAATTTTGCAGCTGTAAGCGTGACTAGCCAATTAAATTCCGCAACCCGAGAAAAACACAACGTTGTGAAAGTCCAAAATTTGACCCCAGGACAACAAAGTTGTGATCTTAAACTACACTTAAATCTATTAGAATCTAATCAGTTAAAGGATTATTACAATTATAATATGCAAACCAACGATGGGTATTTTCCAGTATTCATTGTACAAAAATAAATTATAGATTATTTTTTCTATCATAGATTGTGGGAGTATTTTGTCGCATTATATGCATTTGAAGGTTACGTTGAGCGGTAGCATTGGTCAGTCGTGGTCGAAGTTTAATTGCAGCGCTGATTATGTCCGCCATTTTCATTCCATTTCTAAGAATTCCTGTGGACAGTACGTTGTGTGATTGCTTGAATTGGCGAAACGTGTGTGGTATTTCGAAGTGCTTGAAGTTACCATAAGGACTCGAATCATGGCTCTAAGACTCAGGGTAAGGTTGCTGTATTATATTTGGGGTTTCATGGGTTTTGATGGACGCGGCTAGCTAGAGCTACAGCATTTAGTTGGTTATTCCTGTAAATTTCCAAGACCAATGAGACCAGCATACCCGGTATAGAATGTTTCAGTATACTGTACTTGTACATGTACATGTAGTATAGTACATGAGTAGTTGCTAACCTGGCATAGATTTACCAACACTATATGTAATTCAGCTATTGTCGCTATTTGCTTGGCCAAAATGCAGAATGTTTTGAAAACATTGATGTAGCCTCTGTTTTCGGTAGACCTACGTAGTTCGCAGCTTGACGACAAGCACTTGTGTTGTAGAAATGCTGTCTATTTTCGGCAAGCCTACTTTTAGTCAGGGCGTATTTTTAGATATCCTGGAAAGCTTCAGGTGCTCAGCCTATTCACGATTCTTACGAAACTGTACCAAACACTAGAAACTGCCCCTGACATACAGTGTGTGTAACCTTCACAACTCAAGTAAAGTCAGAATCAAGGAAAAATGTAAAACTGTATCTCAATACAGTTTAGATAAACGGTGTAAACCCATTATTATTTTCCAAAATTATTCATAGGTTAGAATAGTTAGAAAATCAGGCAGTTAAATTTTTGACCCATTTTTGACCCAAATTTTTGACCCACAAGTGTTTAAGCGTTGTCGTTTAATATTACCATTTTCGAGATGAGAATGAAGAATGTGACCATTAAACACAGGAAACATTTATTTGGAAATCATTTTTTTTACTTCTGTAAACAAGGTATTCAAGAGTACAAAAAGTATAAAACTATAACGATACATTTGGAAAGATCACAGAAAGTCGAAGCTAAACTTCTGCATTAAAGGTGAAGTTAGTGTGGGATATGGGAAGTGAAAATAAGTAAAAAGGAATCATTGACATTCATAAGAATTTTTAACAAGTTTGAAAAGCGCATAATCACAGTGTATGCAGTGTTGAAATGTCGATGATACTCTTATTATGTACATGTAGAGACAGATGCGAAAAATTCGAGTGTTCAGAAGCATACCTCGATGAAAAATTCGATCCTTGTTTCAATCCAAAATTCCCTAAGTTTTCCAGCTTTTCCAGGTTGAATTTTGTGTTTGTTCGTTATAATTCTGAGAAATCAGGCCTAAAATGACTGGCCAGACAATCAGTTACAGTCTATCATTCCCAAAAATGCAGAATTTGTGATTAAGTTTTTCTAAAAAATTGGCACTCGTGTTGCCCTTGTTATTAATATTTTTGAAAAACGTTTTCGAGAGATTACACCTAAAATCCGTTATTTCTGGTAACTTTTTTGTTCAAATTTCGTCTATGGAGTTAATTTCTGTTAATACAGTATTAATATTCCTGAAATTTTCAAAATGGTCTAGGACCTGGTGATCAATTTTTTTTACATCCTTCATAAATTTCTTTTGTTATCATTATCGTTTCCAGAAAAACATAGCAAGAAAAATACACGTATACCTAAAATTCATTTTCTCGGGTAGGGTTTTTCAAAGAAATGTTCGTAAAATCCCTCATTGGGATGTTTGCTTGGTAACGTTGATATCCTTATTATGCTACATATACTCATTAAAATATATTTTTGAACTGAATATGACCCTGGTAACCTGGAAAGCTCAGGAAATTCCATTTTCAGAACTCAGTAGGCACCATGACCACAACTGGACTGTCAAAGACGTCGGTGCATGGAGGATATTACACATCCCATTCCTTCATTAGGGTCGAATCAATACGCTCTGTTCAGACTAGTTCTCCGCATGACAATCGATTCTGTTGTCCGTGTGCGAATTCCAGCAGTGACACTCACAATGCCATCGCTTTTCACAGAGTAGGCCCTCGACCCTCAGTTAAATTTCGTACGAGAGATACATTTTGATGAGCGGCGGCAAGGGCAGCTGTTGTATTCTGTTTGGCAGAATGCATCCTCCATCGCCTAGCTGACGCCTGATGAACAGCCTTAGCTGGTGTTTCAGGTAAAGGGGCGTCTGTGCGGCGTTGAGCATCATCTGCTTCTGTTCGGGGTTCCAGTTGGAAGCTCTCTTGATGGCGGCCAAGTGGAAGGCCTCAGCGGCCTCCAAGACAACGTCGAAGACGTGTGGGAACTGGGCCAGTCTGGGGACGGCCTTGAGGATGCCCCTGGGGTCGTGGTACTGGGTCTTCATGACCACGGCAGCGCCGTACTTGAGCAGCATCTCCACGACTTTGAGCTCGGGTTTGGTGCTGTAGTTGATGTACTCGCCGATGGGGGGCTTGAGCAGCGGTCCAGTGTCGGACAGCGTGTACTGGTTGGGGTTTGCGCCGTGGTCGAGCAACATCTTGAGGATCTCGAGACGGTTGTCGATGTTGTCCGTGCAGGCGATGTGCAGCGGGGAACCGATGATGGGTGAGTTGGCGTTCACGTTGGCGCCATTGTCCAGCAGCAGCCTGACGGTGTCCGGCTGGCCCTTCAGTATGGCGAAGTCCAGCGGCGTAGGCTTGCGGTAGTCCGGGGGGAAGTTGAGGCGAGCACCTTGCTTGAGCAGCAGACTCACCATCTGCAGGTTGCCGCTGAGCACGGCGTAGTGCAGCACTGTGCGATGGTCGTGGCGCTCGGAGGTCATGGCGTTTACGTCGGCGCCGTAACTGATGAGCAGCAGGGCCGACTCCATGCCATCAGGGTGACGGCAGGCCTTCATCAGGGGTGTGAGGCTGCTGCGGTCTCTGGCGTTGGCGTCGGCGCCGAACACCAGCAGCAGCTCCAGGAACTGCAGGTTGAGCGGGTGCACGAAGTTGACCTCCGACCCCAGGAAATAACGGGCGTTGGGATTGGCGCCGTTCTGCAACAGCAGCTTGGCGGCCTCGTAGTGCCCGTTCCTGACCGCCAGACGCAGGGGCTGGTCGGCCAGCACCGTCTTCGGGTAGGGCTCCGTGGACTCGGGGTCGGACCAGTCCACCCGGGCGTGGTGCTGGATGAGCACGTCAAGGATGTCCACGTAACCGTGCTCCGCGCACAGGTGCAGGGCTGAGTAGCCAACCTCGTCCAAGGCGTTCACGTCCCCACCTCGCACCAGCAGCAGGTGGATGGCCTCCAGGTAGCGCTGGTAGACGGCGTAGTGCAGGGGTCGCAACCCCTGGGTCACTGGCTCGTTGACCTTGGCGCCGCACGCCAGCAGGATGCGCATCTCGTCCAGTGGCGCTGAACGGATTATGCTGTCCGCCAGCTCACGCTGGAGGTTCTGCACGCAGGAAGGAATCTGAGGCATCGTCAACGTCTAGGTCCTGGGTTGGTTTCTGGGAGGACAAGAAAAAGACTTGTTAGTCATAGTTCATGGACATACCGTGAATGCATGCAAGATTTTCAAGAGTTTAAAAAAGTGTTCAATTCAACTCGGTACCCTACTGTCAGTAATTTAATACCACGTGGTAAGGGGGTGTAATCCATCAACCCGAATTAAGATTCGGTGGGTACCACCAAGACATCATTGTCAAATTGAATTTCTTGAAGCTTAAGGCTATCCTTTGGAAG
>JAQGAF010000423.1:0-52870 GCA_034687865.1 Kryphioiulus occultus | reverse complement strand
CGGTGAACGTAGATTTAGTGCAAACTTAAATTTTGCAATAAAATGCACTAAATATGCTTTGATGGCAGAATGAATGCTTTTTATTTGAATTTTTGATAGAGGATTTTCTGCTGGGTTGTTTCTATGTTATCGGTGGAAAACGTGATCTATAGACCCAAGGTATAGTATTTAACACAGCGACTGGATTTATTGCTCTTGTTATTAAGTGCACTCGAATGTCATATTCTGTTTTGTTCAATGTTTACAGGATAAGCAAGCTTTAGCAGAGCAAAAGAAAGTCAAATTCAATCAGTTGGGTTGTGATCATTTGACTCTTTTGGCAGTTTATAAATCTTGGAAGAAAGAAGTTTTCCAATCGGTGGTGTCACAAAAATTTTGTGCGTATCCGGACACTGAAAAGTGCTCAGGATGTCCGCAAACAATTGCTAGGAATAATGGATCGGTGAGTGACGTCAATGGCATTGTGGCATGGTGTAGCACGAATACCTCTATTCAAACAATTTCAGTAATTTTGTGTTTAATTTCAGGCTCTAACTGGAGGTTGTTTCATGTGGCAAAAAGGTTGCTCGTGTTCAAAAAGCAATTTGTAGTTTGTTTTTCTACAATGTAGCAAAATATAATCCAGAAAACAATTACATTACTTTGGTGGGCTGCAAAGTTGTATACATTCATCCATCCAGTGCCGTGTTTAATCAGCAGCCGGAATGGCAAGTTTCATTATTATTTTATATTTATAAATTCAATTCAATTTTTTAACCTTATAAATGTATAACCCTATAAATGTTGATTCTACTAATTTCAGCAAAAACAAGAAACTACAGCGCTTGGAACCATTACATAACAAAATATGAATAGCCAAATGCCTGGAGGATATCACGTGTCAGGCAAAAGGCGAAATTAATACAGGTTTGCTAATAATTTGCTACCTTCAACTATCCATATTGCGTTCAATTTGAACTTTTGCCAACTGATTTTGTAAAATTGTGTGAATTAGCATCAATTTATATGATGGCATGTAAACTTATTTTTTATGATATTTTAAACATGGCCTGAAATTCTACCGTGTTTTAGTTTATTGTAATAGTTGTCTTCCTCCTTTATGAAAATATTAGACCTAGCGTATTTTTTACAACCTTTTATATTTTTTTTATCTTAATTTCCATGTTGATGATGGCCAACAACCGGCAATATCTTTCAAAGCTTAACAAATTGAAGCTTGTTCCTAGTCATTGTCCACATTGATTTTGTCTGCCATTAACAGGCTGCATGCCTAGTGCAATTTTTTATCCCAACAAAATATTTTCAAAGATGTTAATTGCTTTTAATGATGTGTACGAGCATTGGTTCATATTGAATGGTGTATTTTTGTTATTTTTTTCTTTTCTTGCCATTTGAATCGTGTGACTTCGAAATGCTAATTTACCTCGATCACAAACCTTGATAGATAATTAGGGTGAAAAATGATTTTCTTCTGATATGATCGAATTAAAAAACTAGGAAACGATTAAACCACTCATTCAGCATCCGGGTTGTGAGGAAACTATCGTGTAAATGAGGCAACACTGTATACCTCATTCTTTCTCTCTTCCTATATGCCTTTCTTTGTGATGTCATTACAAGCAATTCGCATTATCAATGAGCATATAGTGCTCAAATTATATTGAGAAGGTGGGAAAAAGCAAGGTGACATAAGATGAAGTGGTAAATATGGTTAGTCAAAATAACGTGTGAAAAGCGATTTCAAAATGGCCGCCACTGCTGAAAAACAGCCCTTTGTATTTGTGAGTTGTGGCAAGTGTATATTGTCCAAGCAAAGTGCAATTTTTCAATGATATAGGTAGTAAATCAACTTTGCAGGAAAGAAAAAAAAACTGAAAAGTGCAGTAAACATTATTGTTTGGATAAATTCATTTTAGCTCAAAGACACCTTTGCCATTTTCAATCTAGCAAACTTTTATCATTATCCCTATAGGATGTCGACAATTTTTTAGTTGTCTACTTAGATAATATACCCAACTTCCACGTAGACACCATGAGAAAGTGGTCTCCTCCTAACGTCTTCTAAGCTGGCAGTGATTGCCTGCTGGTTAGGGGCAGCTAAATAAAAAAATGACGTGTTTAGGTCCCCAATCACTTCATTCCCATGCATTATTACATATTTTTTAAGCTTCAGGCAATTTTAACGTTATGGTTTGACATTCTTCAACTATTACTTTCGATTAACCTTAATTTCTCAAAGAAAAATGTGTTCAACCCACCTTGCCCTATTCATCAGAATAATTTTTTCACCACATTTGTTTTGCGATTAACAAGGAAGTGGCACAGTTGGCAGACACCCCTCTTATTTTCTGTCCTTGAATTTAAGGCGTTTGCACAAAACGTGCCCTAGCCAGCCCACTTCTTGGCCTATGGTCACCTGCTACGTTTTGAATTTAGGTTAGTTCAGCCATGTTGTCCATTTGTGATTGATGGCCATTGTGGAGTGAGCTAGGTTAACAACCCTCAATTTTACTCCTTATGGGGTCCAGTCTGAACTTTCAGGTTAGTTCATTCCATTGAAAATTCCATGTTTATACAGTGCTGAATTTGCCTTTGTAATCTTTTCTGTTCCCTAAGTTTTAAGACGAAAAGTCTCAAACATCATTTATCATGTCACAGGTATTTTTGCTTTTCAGAAAGTTGAAAAACACTTTACTTACATGTACATGTAAGCTTTACCAGAATTCGGCTAAACCAGCGTTTTTGACTTTTGTTTCTAAACGTTTCGTTTTTGAAGATATTGCAATATTTCTTGAAATTTGTTTGAAAATACTTGTTAGTGAGATATACCTGCACTATAAGATTAGATGAGATACAGTAGACGTTGTGACCAGTCAAACCTTAAAAATGATTTGTGCTTGTTTAATTTACATGTATCAGTGATTTTTACATGAAGGTTTAATGCCAAGCAGCCCCTAAATTTGTACTTGACGGGTTTCTCTGAGAAATTTTTTTTAATATTTTTATACACATTCAAGAATTTCCTTCATGCACGACATGGGGTCAATTTCGATGGCATGTCCAGCTGAGCGCGTAAAATAGCCTTGCTATAAGCTTTTAGAAACTAACAATACCATATTGACCACAAACTGAACCAAGCCTGAAGGTGTGAACGTAGTTTGGCGTTAAAAAATAGATTTCGGAAAAAAATAATAAGAGATATTTAGCAATCACTCAAGAAAGAATATTGTCCTACAGTGTATAAGCGTCCAGATTACATTCAAGACAAAAGGTTTTCAGGATTATGTCGTACCTGTGTAACTACATGTATTTTGATGTTATCGAAGCCAGCGGGTATGACCCCATGACCTGCTTACTGTATATTGCACACACTTATAATTACCAGATTGATATGCATTTATCAATACTTCATTTTTCTGCACATTTACCACTGACAAAATCCATCCAAATTAAATTAATACTTTGTTTCATAAATTTAATCTGAGAGTAAAATCTAATCAGTACGAATAAGCTGAAATACTGGATGTTTTACGTTTTACGTTCGCCGCCCTCTGGACCTGTCATCGACACTTGACTATTTTCAACGAATCAAGGCTCGTAACATGAGCGGCAAATTCAAACGCTCTATAAATATTTCTAACACCTTGCATGTTTATGCGATGTTTTCCCAATTTGCTGTTGTTGACTTCTTGTGGATCCAGGTTCTGTGAAACTCTGTGCAACTCAAAAACTAGAACGGATTCTCGGTGATGACTCCAATGTCCTAGCTGAAGCTAAACAAAGAGCTACATGTAAGGGGAGGACTGGACCAGGTTAATGCTACTGGCTTTCTCAAAGTCAGTGAAAAAATGTCGCCACCATCCTGCTCCTGCACAAAGAAATGGGCATTTACAATTTGCTGTACTTTGATTTTATGAATGTTCCTCCAATGGAGGTAAGTGAGGGATTCCAGTCAGTTCATGGAATTTTCTTATGGGAGAGTTTTTTCTCGTAAACTCACAATCGCTTGCATTTTGTCTTAGTATTCAATGCATGATTCTGGCTTTAGAATTGCATTCACTCAGCACTTTACATGGATGAAGACAAAAGGCATGTAAACGAGAAATTTCTCAATGCCGATTTTCCTTTGCCATTCAACTGTTTTCATTTTCAATATTTTAACACATCCGAATTTGCTTAGGATTCAAGCTCTGTCATGCTGCTAGTCTCCGTTGTGTTGCAGCGACGAATAAAGCTCATGCAACTGCAATAAGACAAATGCTGGGAAACTTTGCTAAGTTTGCTAAATTTCTCATACTTCCAAGTGTTGTAAAAATCCCGCATTTAATGCACCGAGAGAATGCATTGTCAAATTTCTTGAATTTCAAGAAAAGGTATTGTTAACGTCTTAGCATTTAGTCAAGATAAGCTCGCTCTGTGCAACCTGCTCTTTGCCTAGCTTGGAACTTTGGAATTTTGTGAAATTCTGTTTAAGTTGAGCACTATGTTTAGCAAATCTTCTTCTGGTGACCAGGATTTCAGCCGGTCATGAGGATTTTCCAAGCAGTATCAATTTTTATATGACTACTGTAATCAAAAACTACAAAATGTCGTCTTGGGTGATCAGTCCCTTGAAAGATGCTTTCCCAGGACTGATAATCTAAAACGTGTTTCGACAAATTTAAAAACATGACAACACGATTTACATTGATTTATAGCCCATGTTGGATGAGTCGTAATTCTTAAGCCACTACTTTCAATGTTATAGATTTCATCTTAAAAATTCCGCCATTAATAGGTGCATAAAGATCACTTAATTTTTGAAAATTTGGAGAGAACAAAAGCATGATTCATACATGTAGAATAATAAGTTTGAGTTATGTAAAAAGTATTGCTAATAAATAAGTTTTAATTATTGGGTAGAATTGTATTCGAAGAAATAAATTATAATCGTGTAGTTATGGTCAAGTCAATTAATGTACCTTAACATTTTCAAAAAAGAAGTGTTCTGGTATCGACGAGAATTGAGTTGCATCATTTGCATTTTAACTCTGATTTAATGGCTAGCCTCCCACAAAATTAAAAAACATTTCTATATTGACACTAAAAGTAACGCTATAAAAATACCTCAATGAGTACTTCCAATAATTCATTAATGATTTCCTCACGCCCAAAACGCATTAGCAGAGCGTGGGCATCGTCATAAAATCGACCCGATGTCCTAATTTTTGCATTTAATATATTCGAACTGGAAATATGAGCACGAAGTTATCCATACCCTCCTTGGGGCAAGTTTCTACGACCTATACCATTTTACCAGGATCCATGTGCTATTTAATTTCACATTTCTATGAAATGCATGTGATATGGCATCCTGTACTCTCGCAGTTTTATCTTTAATAATTTTATCCAAGAGTTGACAAATGTATTGCATTAAATGAAACCAGATCACTGCCTATCTATTAGTTGATTACTGTTGTTCGTGTGCGTATAGGCAGTGTGAAAATTGACCTATTGATGTTCTATAAGGCGCTACGATTCAAACGTGTTATTAAGAATGCAGATTTACCCAACGGACAGCAATCTAATGGAATTCATATTTTATAAGCATAATTATTAAGCAATAAAACAAATTGATCGTAACACAAACACCTAACATGTAGTGTTGGAAATCAGGTTGAGGTAGACAGCGTTGCATACTTGTGCAATATCAAACCGCAAAATTGGACGAGTCAAGATGATATGCAACAATACACGTTAGATGAAACATCTACATGTACTTGATAAAGCTTACTTTTTTAAGTTATCTAGTTAATTTAAGGTTCTGTTCATATTTGAATTCATCCGCTTTTTGGTAATTTTTTTTATTATTTGGGTGTGGGCGTAATTTGTTCTTCTGAATATGATTCCATCTAGAACGAATAAAAACACCTTAAGACTCCTAAGATTCTTAAGATTCCATCTAGTTTAATAATTAACTTTATTTACTAACAACATGCAATTCGTACAAAGTAAACTATTATTCTCTGAATCATTATTTTGTCCTCTCCAAAGTTACTGGAATTACATGACCTTTTTGGATAAGTAATTTTGAATTTATCTATTTATTAATTTAAAAATAATTTGTAATCTTCTCTAGAAATAACCCATACAAGGTAATATTTGAACAGGAATATTCGCCCCAGAAATTAATATTTTAATAACGGTGCCGATGAACGACAGTTTCATAAAAAAATTAAAATTATAAATGGTGTGCCAATAAGTGAGAAACAAAAAAATTAAATTCGTCGTCTTTCATCAATTATGTCACGTTTTTTGTTAACTAATTTTAGCAACTTATCAAGAAAAGGAACAATTATTAAATACACCTTTTAGAAAAATGTTGGCATCTCAAATCTATCAGATTTCTGTGAGGTTAACGATTTTTATTACGGAAATGAAGGATGTAGGTAACCGACATTATTTTACTCGATAATGTGTTACAACATAAATACCATTAATATCAGTTACTAATAATTTAAGGAAGATAGAGCAGCAACCATGGCATACAAATATAAAATTTATTCGATAATTTACATGTAATTTGAAGATAACATAAGTGAAAAATCTAAAGCAGGCAATCCTGTTTTTCATAATGAAATTAAAGAAATCAATTTATTCTCTTGCGAAATCGAGCGTTTTATCAATTTTTTATCACTTGAATTAGAACACTTCACAACTTCAGTTTCCTATAATTTAGAGGCAATTGAACCGATTGAACGACTAAGATTGCGTGCACCATACCTGATTAACGTGAGCAAATGTAATTATTTTTTTATAGGAAATGCGATTAAATGCATATTTATGCTATAATTTGTGATTTTTTGAGGCATTATTTAATTTGAGGAAGCCTGGTCAAATTGTGACCCTTAAGTTAAATTATAATTATTATTTTACAGTGTTGAAGAATTTGAATTAAAAACCGCATTTTATTGTAAAAATGTGGGTCGAGGGAGACCTGTCAGAAAAGGGTTATAAGGAGATTACATGAAATAACTGGTTATCAAACCGTCAAGTTACTTTTTAAATTATCAGTTGAGGATAGTTTTATTACAGTTAATCCCTTGATTAACAAATGAATAAAAATAGCATAAGGAAGCATTATAACTTTTTTTTATTACGCCTATGCGAATGTAGAATGTTTTTTGTGTGAAGATTAACTGATAAATGAAGTGGGTCTCAAATACGCCATTCCCTTTCAATTGAATTTAGTTAAACAAGCCATTAATTAGCAGGTTCATGCTCTTAAAAAAGGTAAAATTAAGAGGTGTAATCAGACACAAATACCACAATTACTTATAAATTCGGTACTAACATATAATTAGTTCGCAATTATAAACTTTACCTTACTTAAACGACCACAGGAAGTATAAAATCTAGTATAATTGCTAATTATTTTACATGTATAATGAACTTTTGGTGAATATTTCTGAGTTCAGTAAATTTGAGTAAAATCATGACAATTATTGATTTTCGAACTAATTAACTGCATTTGAATTGGCTTATTATTTGAGCTTCAGAAGTAATTGTATTATATCAATCCTGATATCAATGACCTGCTACTTTTTGTCAATCTACAAGCGTTGATAGTATATTTAACAGCTAAATATCTGACAAATATACTGTAGCTGGTCCAAAAATTCGAAGATCGATATATATATATATATATATATATACACACACATGTATATACGGTATATATTTAAAACATGCTTTATTGGCTTGAGCCAGATTTTGCCATAATCATTGTAACACTACAGGGATATAAGCCATAAATTTCATGGAAGGAAATCAGTAGCTAAAACAGTATTGTAATAAAAATTTGGGTGATAAGCGAAAATTAACAAACAAGAGCTCGTGATGGTCATGTTTGTTCTGAAGCACAGATTAATTTGTAAAAATAGTGACATAAAAGGTGTTGATGAAAAGGTTATCGTGTTGTTCTTATCTCAATCACGATAAGATTGTGCTTTTTCATCACATGAATTTTGTAGTCGTTACGTTGGGTACATTGTGTATTATGACACTCAGGTGTCTCATCAACTCGGTGCAAGAGCTTGGAGCACTTTGTTTACACGCTTAGGATATCAAATTCAAACACATTTTTAGCTTTACAACCATTTTGCCTCATAACATGCGGTGGATTTTCCTCGAACTTTTCCGATTTTCAAGAATAATCTGCTTCATTGTGATATATTTTTGCTGTAATACTCTCGCTTCATCGGTCGACCATATCCTGCATAATATAGGGGAAAAAGCTTTGGAAATAAGTAAGTGTACTTGTTGTAACATTCACGTAACATTTGTAAGATTCCAGAAATCAAAACAAACATTTCTCCTTACCAAAATCTTAGCAACGACGAAGTGAACTACTGTAGAAGTTATAGAGCATCGTAAAGCCAAAATTAAGAAATACATGTAGGAAGATATTTGCTCTTTGTCGCTGATAAATTTGTAGAAATGGGTAAATTTTAGAATTACATGAATAAAGCTGTAATTCCAAAACTACATGTGTGTTTGATGGACTAAAAAGATAGACTGGGAATACACGTCTGATATCGAATTGAAGACAGTGTTACAATGATATCACCAGCCTGATTACTCGTTTTGTAGTTCAGCTAGTACAATAGAATAAAACTAACATTTTTGCGAACCATTAAAACCTTCAAAAACCATTTAATGTTTGACAAACTGGAATTTTCAATAAATATCACCAAAATGTTTAAACTATTAGCTTTTAACAAATCTGGACAAATCCGAACAAATACGTGTGTCATTTTACACACTTTGTTATTCAGGGTGTCCATGATTAAAACCATAACGACATGTATGATCGTGACACAAGTAAATAAGCAAACGTTATGTGATTGAAATGTTGATAATGTTCACACATACTGTATCTGATTAACAAAGTTTTACTCCTATATCTTTCATTAATACAGTGTATTAACCCATATGACTGGTATGTTCTGATAATTCCATTTGGACCTTATTAAGAGGAATATCAGGCAAAAAATCTAGGACACAATAGGAATGCTTTATTTGAATTTATTAAGTCTTATCGAATTTGGGGACTCATTAAACCTCGTTATGTCATTGCCTGATATTTGCTTCCACGATCTTATCAGTAATCGGTTTGGTCAAATGTCATAATTGATACGTTAAATCTGTTTTAAGTTTATTTTTCTTAATTTGCGATGTGCTATTTTCCAAGCCCACTAGTGGCGTGTGCCACACTGTACATGTATGTGCTAGTGTGTAATAATTTGAAATGACATATCAGCTTTCATGCTAGGTTGATTCCTTATTTACCTAAAGGCTTTCGTCTGAACGAAAGCTATGATAAGTTATCGTAAGTCATTTTCTATCCACTTCATCCTGATATGGATTAATCCTGTAACCAGACATAACTAAATTTCACAAATTAGGTTTAGATATTTATCATTTTTGCCTTGTTTCCGTTTATATGTCTGCTCTAGAGACATTCAAGGAATTTAGTTTTTACTCGTATAAGTACCCTTAAATTTCACTTACCTTCGAAATTGCTACTTTTTCGTTTTTTATAGGTGACCTCCAATCTCAAAATGTTAATGTGACATTTGACGGGGATCAATGGATTGCCGTTTTGACATGCGAATTTCAATACGAGATTACTGCAGACGTTTCATGGCACGTTGGCAAAACAGGTATACCAGTATTAAGTTCATGTAGATACAGGGTATGTAATACAAATAAGATAATATTCTTTGCCTTGAACGTCCGTCAAAAAGTATAACGTATTGTTCAAGTATTCGAGATAAGTATGGTGTGTAAAGCCGTTCAAACAATGTGTTGGTTACGAAAAGTGTTACTATTTTAAACAGATGTTAATTTTATGGCAAAAATGTTAATACTGTATGCCGTATATATGAATAGAAAGATGTTTAAAAATATTAAGGTGGAGGAGAACAGGTAAAAGCAGAGTTAAACTTTTCGTGTTACATTTTTCTTTTATACTAATATTTATAAGACTCGCGAATAAAAAATATCAGCAAACATAGACAATATTTTTATCATTCATGTACTGACTAAGAATTCAAACATATAGGTACAATATAACAATATAAAAGACAATGTTTAATAATGTTAACTTTCAATAAATCAGTTAGCATTTACAAAACACATTGATCAACGAACTGTTGTGCATTAACATACTGGTATTGTATCAGTTATTATCGAATTCTCTAAATAATTCAGGCAATAGAACTGATCCAGATAAATCAACGGATAAAATGGTTGTCACAAATGTTATGAATGATGGGACAGTCCAAAGTACACTTACCGTATACAACTTTGTTTACGACGATGTGGGTCAGTACACCTGCTTACTGGCTGAGCCCAAAGGTTACACTAATAAGACCTTATGGGTGGCCCCACTACCGAGTGAGTGTCAAATATCTTATGATGGTTTTAATATTCTACATGAGAATTTGAAAATTGCTCAAACTTTCTAACCTGTACATCATAGCTGTCGATTATGATGGTCCCGGATTCGTCGTTGAAGAAGATAATACGAATGTTACAGTTTCTTGCACCAGCTTCCCAGGAGCAGAACTGTTTTTTCGGTTCCCCTGTATTGACGATCCATACAATAATTATCTTAATTTAGAAATTAAAAATGTGACAGATGATGGTGACGTCAATAAAACAATTGCTTTTTCATTCACCGCCGACGCCAGGGACGCTTCCGAGTTTTTTCTGTAAGTTAACCAAACATACAGCATTATCATTGTAGTTCGCATCATTGTCCATTTTCACAGATTTGAGATCTCAGTTTGACGATTTACTTATTAAATAATTCATTATTTTTAAGGTGCTGCATGAATATGCCATCGCATCAACAACAACAACAGTGCACAATGTTTCCTATTTATGTTAAAGGTACACGTACATGGCTTCGCCTATTAGTAAGGTCGCTTAACATTGGTTGTGAAAAAACTATGAATGAGTGAAAAATTTGTTAGGCTTGCAAAACTTTGTAGAGTGGTATTACAGTTATTCAAAGAAACCTTCGAAGTAAGCTTATTTCTGAAAACTAGCTTTTTTCTGACGACCAAATGGCAATTTATACGATATAATAGTGATATAATGGATGCTCGAGTCTTGGCGTTAATTTTTTTTACAGCAATATACTGTCCTGTATTATCAGAAACGAATATACTGCAATATAGTCCCTGCTCCAAAATGTGCATAAAATATGTATTTTTCAACCCTGCTTGTATTTACCCTTTCCATGTTTTTCTTTCTGTTTTTTGTTGTGCTTTTTTCATTTTGTGTTTTTGTATTTGTTTTTTGTCTTTATCCTAACCTAACCTAACCAAAAAATGTGATTTATTTAGCTGCATCACAAAGTAGGCAATCACTGCCAGCCTACGAGCCATTGTGAGAAGCCCACTTTCTCATTCTGTCTTTGGCAGGGCAGCAGCAGGGACTATATTGTACGGTAGTGAACAACGTAAACGCTGCATTTGTAAACTTGAATCAAAATACACATTTCGTTAATTCAGTTCAAGACAAAAACGAAACTTATTTAAAGTAGAATATGTAGTTAAATAGAGGCATTAATTTGTTTTATCTAACAAGTAAGAAAGCTTCTTTTCATTAACAGTATCAACAAAATATTGCGATAAAACCAGTCGTGGACTGGACTAAAATACTTTTTACGTGTAAGGGTGCGTGTTAGGGATCAGAAATCATAAACTTGGACTAGTTTAAAAAGCTGAGTGAGTTTGATGGTGTATTTGCCCTTTAACATCTACACATATTCATTTTCGATTCTAGGTGACGTAGTGAGATTTGAACCAGCTTTTACATATTGCTCATCAGCTACAAACAAATGCATTTTTGGTGGTGTTTTTGCGGCATATCCATTTCTTAATGATTCAGCCATTATCTGGACCGATACCCAAGGTGAGTTTTTTGGATTCAACAAGCAAATATATTAAAAAACCAAGAAAAAAAAGCTAGTGAATTAATCGAATTAGTTTTTTGTTATATTCCAGATGCTCCCGTCACTGAAAATGTCGAAATTTACCCACATGATTTCTTTATATATTCCAATATTGAGGTTTTCCTCAATGAAACGAATAACTATACCCTGACTGCAACTGATGATAACGGGATTTCCAATAATTACACGTTTTTCACAGAAGACGAACAATGTAAATAACGGATTTCATAATAAAGCGAGTAATTGACAGTACCTTTTACTAGAAACGCCCAAAGGATTGGGCAGTTTACACATTCATTCATTATATCATGCTTATGTTTCAGTTGGGCCACTCTTGCTATCTGTACCAGTCGTTAATTTAACGGATAATCAAGTAGGATTTTCTGCCAAGTTTTCATGTTTATTCACTGCCAACCCTGATCCAACCATTCATTGGCTCAAGCTACGTATGTTCAAATGTAACAATTTTTGTTTTATATCATCAAGTATTTTTTAGTGATTTGTATGTACATTTAGCAATCAATGGCTATACTTCCAAGACACTGATGGAAATTACTAGCTTAACACTTGGATACAACATATCCAGTATGACATTTCCTGCAACTAAGCAAACACTAACTGCCTTAGAAATTCCTCAATACGAAAACGTCGATAAAGATGTTTTTATTTGTATTGCCGTGAATAAAAACGGAATTTCGAGCAGCCAAGCGTTAGCTGCTTATAAGCAAATTGGTAAGCGAAATAATTTGACATTGAAAAGACATTGAACAGACAGTTATTCGTGTATTTTACATTATGTGAACAGGTGATTTACAGTTGAACATCCTCATAACATCTGATTCAGAGGTCAATGCAATCTGCGCTGAGTGTTCAGCAAAGGGATATCCCCCTCCAAAAATCTACTGGAGGATAACAGCCGAGTTTGATGTCGTTTATAGCATAGATGATCAACCGAATTATGATCTTGGTGCAACCATATCTAATGCCACAATCATGGATCTGGGCAACAACAGTTTTATTGACATCCAGTAAGAAAATTCAGTTGCTATTTGACAAAATCTTGAACGCTGTTGTAACAATCGAATCGTTGCAGATGTGTCGCTTTTGATCACGAACAAAACATAACAGCTGCAAAATGGATTGATATCAAACGTAAGTTTCAAACTAATTAGCATTTGTCAAAGACATCCCATGAAAATGAAAGTTTTGCATTTTCTGCACAATTTTTGTTCTTAAATTTCACTTGGATTTACTGATGAGAATTATGTACACAATTAATCGACTAACTTATATGGTTTTATTATGATCAGATAAAGCAGAAGTTTTAAAGTTTACGCCATGTACGCCAGATAAATTCACTGATGAAGGTCACTGCACCATGACCTGTGATTTTCAGAGCAGCAAGCCATTGGTATACTGGGAATGGACCTGTAAGTTAATTGTCGTATTTATTCATAAATTGTCAATTTCAACTTGAAACGAGTTTTAAATTCTTTCTTGAAAAGTATCCAAACAGATAGTAAAATTGTTGTAATTGGCGTTAGGTGCAACCAGTCGTGGTTGTTTTAATGATTTAACGTTTAATATAAATCAGGTCACTCTAAGGCAAACAAGTAAGTGCTCGTTTCTTCTTCTTTTCAAGATTATGTGGCAGATCCTGATGATTCATTAGATGAACCTTTTGCGATTGTCAGCTATAACAAGAGTATCCAGCCAAAAACTCCGTATAGAAATCAAGTATTGTTGACGATGACCGATTATAACGCTGGATGGTATCGGTGTATGGCAGTCTATCAAAATACCAGCGACCAGCCCAATGTCGAAGTAATTTATCACAACTTTCGAATATCTGAGGCGTCAAGTAAATATTTTTAAATCCATTTATTTTGTTGAAATCAATAACGTATTGTTAATCAGCAATATACCGTTCTCAAAACAATGACAAACTTTACTGAAACTATAGTAAAATGTACGTTTTCTGGTCGGATATTCATAAATTACATGAATGTCCCATTGTGATAGTATTGAAAATTTTCAATTTTCCCATTAAATCTCTTTGGTAAAACCAGACGTTAGCATGCATCCAAATGCGTATTCCGATTTGAAATAAAATATCAAGTTGAAATAGAAAACAAAAATGGCTTGCCATCACATTTTCAAATCAAAAAACCCAGTTTCATTAACTACAAATGAAGTATTTGTATAAAAAGAACATATCTTTACTTTTTATGTAAAATACGAGTTAGGCAAAATAATAACGACGTCAAGGTTGTCTGATTCAAAAGATCAATAAACACGCTGATTTTATAGTTTTCATATGAGTCAATAGTTGTTTGAAGTCAACACGATTTATATTGACCCAACAACGTTTTTGACAGAATGTTGTAAAAAAAAGGCTTTGATCAATCTCAATAATAAAGGGTACATGGCTTTTGTCTGGTAGAAATAATGATTTTGATTTTGTTCTGAAAGCCTGATGGGAGCACCTTTGAATGACAACTGAATTTGAATTTAATTTAGGTGTTAATATGGGAGATCCGTGTTCAGCAAGCCATGAATGTATTTCGTTGTATGCAACTTGCACCAATGGGACTTGCCAGTGTTCTGAACCAAATATAGTTCCATATGACGACAAGCCAAACACGTTGGCGTGCTTAACAGGTAATCAATTTAGACTTTATTTTATTTAATCATACGTTTATTGGATAGAAAATAATCGTAACTGATTTATGCAGTACCCCGCAGTGTTATCTATTATGAATGATCTGATCTTTAAAACTGATCTCCACTCATCTGGCATTTTATGATGTAAAATTACTTTAGTATTATTTATTAATTATTTATTCGATTAAAAGCAAATCATAGCCTTATAGAATTTTATGCCATGTGGTAGTTGATATGAAATTGAAATAATTGATTACAACTACCATTGATTATATGACAATTTTTTGAAAACATTCTATTTATTTTAAGCTGCTGGGCCAGGTGACCCCTGCTTTACTGATGCCCAGTGCGAAGTTGGAATGACCAATTACGTTTGTAGAATGGCAGCGACTGTGGCCTATTCCGTTTGCACTTGCATTGGCCGTGTTCGAAATGTTACAGAAGATGGTACTCAACAAATGTGCCTGCATCAAGGTCCTTACAATTTCTTTTACTATTTAGTTTTTTTGTGCAAATAATGGCCATTTAATACTGGAAAGTTCATTGTTGGTTTCATCTCTTGGTATCAGTCGATTATGGCGAGCCTTGCCAATACAACGAAGAATGCGAAATAAATGATTTCAACATGCATTGCGACGTGAAATGCAAATGTGCCACTGACTATAAATACGATGACTTCTTAAAATATTGCGTATCTGGTAAGTGGCAGGGTGTTGTGTAAACTGTCATAGTTAAATTTCAAATTCGGAGCTATAAAAATATGTGCATTATTGAGATCTGGTAAAAAATGTAGAAAAAGCTGAATTTTTATCGAGTAAATAATTGTTAAAATGTATTTACAGTACAATACATGTATTTTTATGCTGTACTTATGTTGCAATTTCGGGGCTATGAAAATATGTACATTATTGCGATTTGGTCAAAAATATGGAGAATATTGCAGCTCGACTTTATAAGGATAATAATTTTTAAAATTCATTTTAACCAAAACGTATTTTCAATTATTTTACGCTACATGTACATGTATATATATATATATTTGAAAACATTTAAAATGCAAAAATATATTGCGTAAAATACATTATATAGTCTGTATGTACGAACAAGTTTTGTTGGGATAAAGTTGAAAATTCCACCCTAAAAATTCCAACACATATGAAATGCATTTATGCAAATAATATTTAATTTATTCATCAAATATTTTGTTACCACTTACAGACTCGCAAGGAAAGCTAAGCCCAACTTCGATTGCGGTTACTGTGTTGGCAGTTTTCTTCGCCATTGCCCTTGCAGTTTCCATTATTGGAGGAATCATGTACGTTGACATTTTTAAAATTTGCTGCCTTTCATACGTAATTCATTTACTTGAAAAGACAAAGTGACCTAGTTATTGTTATTACCAAATATGTAGGAAAAATCGCCGTCATAAACCTTCTCGGAATGCATTGCCCTCTGGATTGGCATTGGCTACAAGAAGTTCGATTGGCGCCAATGATTCTACAGGTGAACTTCCTTACACTCAATTCTCCGATCTAACATTAGAGGTAAGACTTTACTTGTTATTGTTTTATCGTTTCAAAGCCACATTTAAAACGAATGCATAGCTGCAATTTGCTGATAATGTTTTCAATGTCAGAAAAAACTTTATATCTTTCTTCAATGAGTGAATTATTCTTTCAGGTTGATGGCGCTAGCATCCACTCAGAAAATGCTTAAAGGTCCAAGGTAAGCTCAAAAATTTGCATCAGTACCATTGGTCTCTGTAGTTTTTGCATGCTTTAGTTGAATTATTGGTGCTCTGAATTGGCATCTCATTATCTTAATCCAATAATTAGGAATAGGCTGATGGCTGGCCTTTATCTTGTAATTCAAGGTTCACAATTCGAAATACATGCATGGCAAATGATGAATTAGAGGTTCAACATGGCTGGTCACGCTGGTCAACAGGAGGTCACCACTTCTGAATGATCATAACATTTTAAAACCGCGTCACCACATCATAAGAAAGTTAAAAAAGGAAAGGACACATTACAATGACGTCACTAAACAGCAGTGGAAACGAGCTCGACCTTTGTGGAGTTTCACTGAAAGCTCTGATGCAATAGCAAGTAATAATAAGTGTTGATACTGTACATGTTTTAAATATCTCTGATATATTTATTCCAGCATATCCATATTTCCAAAGCTGTACATATGTTGATAACATTAATTATAATAAAATAAGAGTACCCAATAATTTGCAAAATTATTTGGTAATAAGGTAAAAGAATTAATATCTGTAAATGGCTGAACCAGTCAGTTATCAAACAAACCGAGCTGAACCAGTCAGCTGAATATACGGATTTAGTTTAAAATGCGTTTTGGATAAATCAAAAGTGTTTTTTAATAGGGAGGAAATTTTCGCGCTTTTGTACTTAGTTTAAACACCTCTATACTTTGGTTCGTCGCAAATAGGAATCTTTAGTTAAATGCAGTATATTCCTGTACTGTGGGCTTACGAATTAAAAATCCAATAAACTTTTAAAAATTAATTTAAATACAGCTCTTCTGTTAAGCCCGAATTTCTCGGTGACATTAGTCGCATTCAGCTGATACGATATCAAGACCGTTCAAAAATTAACACTAGGTCAACCACAATTGCATCTTAAATGATTTCAATTAACGTAGCATCTTATTACGTTAAGTACTTTTTTAATAGATGAAGTGTGGCCTGGCGGTATAACTAATACCTGTTAATCAGATAAACTGTCGCTTGACCTTCCAAACGCACTAAATGAATATTTTTGCAGCCTATAATGACCAGTCAGTAATTTAGATCATTGGTTAAAAAGGACGAGGTTCATTTTGCAACGGGTTGCGAGGTAGGTTTTATGTCATGTTAGATTTTTAGTTTTCAATTAAAATTTAAGAGTGCTAATTTCGAATCTTGAGCTTAGTGGTAGCATTCAACCGAAGCCAGTTATAACACTGAAATTTAGTCGGTCATCTGAATAAAATGTGGCCTGACATAACATAATTTAAAGCTATGTACACTTTTTAGTAAATTGTTAAAGAAAAGTACGTTAAATGTTGAAATTATTGCTTTGGTCTCAAACACTCATGAGTTTTTCGCCTGGGTGTTTTTCTTTATTCCTAAATTTGTTTTAATCTTTGGAATGTTTGCCTGCCACATTCGCCTAAATACTTTAATGAAAAAAAATAGGTGGAATGCAAGTCACCATGTACAATCTCTCTGCTCAGTGCCCAAACTGAAAATTGTCCTCCCTCGAAATTACGACTAAAATTCTGTCTGAACCAATTTCAAGAAATATTGAAGGTTTGCACTTTTCTAGTTTATTAGAAGCGTCTATATTTGAGTAAGGACATTCATCATGTGTACATGAACACCTTATTGATTATTGCACATTTCCATAAAGCAGTAGGCCCATATTTCAATAAACAAATAAAGATTTGCAATTGTTATGCTGGTTATTTCCTGTTGGAAACCTTCGATAAGGAAAATGTATTTCCTGACTGGTAATATAAAAACATGGGGGAAGAGGGTTTTTGGCCTGGTTTGGAGGCGGATTGGGGCATGAGATAAGCCATCGCTGGTGGTGCTTTAGTTCTTGCTCTTTGCAGTGCTGGAACTGATCCAGTACCACTTGTCCTGCTACTTTGACTTGCTTCTACCTCATTTTCTCCCTCTTCTTCATTTCCTTCTTCTTCTTCCCCTCCCTCTCCTTCCTCTTCCTTTCCTTCTTCCCCTCCCTCCCCCTCCTCTTCCTTTCCTTCTTCCCCACCTTCTCCCCCCTCTTCCTTTCCTTCTTCCCCACCTTCTCCCTCCTCTTTTTTGCCCTCTTCTCCTCCTTCCTCCTCTTCCTTTCCTTGCTCGCCTTCTTTTCCTTCCTCCTCTTTCTTACCTTCTTCTATTTCGCCTTCCTTCTTACCCCCTTCTTCTTCTTCTTCCTCTTTTTCTTCTTCTTCCTCTTTTTCTTTTCCCTCTCCCTGTTCCTCCTCTTCCTCTTCATTTTCCTCCTCTTCTTCTTCTTCTTCTTCTTCCTCCTCCTCATCCTCACCTTTCTTTAAGGCAGCACTTTTCACTGCTCCTAATCTTTTCCCCCATGAACCATAAGCAGTACTAAGATATTGCTGATCGTACTGCTTATAGGCTGATGAAGACGATGGGGTTATCTCATTGCTGGCCTCATTTTCATCGTCCGAAGTATCGTCTGTGTACTGGCCATCAGTGAACTCAGAATCGGTGTCAGATAATGAATTTTCTGTAATTAGTAAACAGGCATCGAGCAAGTAAGCATTTATTTACACTCTTTCATGTGATTTTTCAACCCAAAAGGATCGGTTTTTGGATTAGGATGTATTTTCAGGAAGCAGGATGATGATGAAGGATGTTGAAGCGTTACTCTCTTTGAGCTGCAATTGGGTATGTACAAAGTTGTACTTAACATTAAAGAACTGATTTTCGGTTGAGAAGTAAGGCGTAGATTTCAAAAGCGCAAATTATTTTTTGTAAGATACACTATATGGAAATATGACTATGGCATATCAATGCATTTAGCATAAATTTAAAAACGTTTGTTTGCTATGTTCTATTAGTTTTGAGGCGGTTCTGACACGTGAATTTAATGTCAGGATATCGGATTTAAATTTTTAATATGATTCTTGGATGATACGGTCGGTTGCGCCACGATTCGTCAATTTAAACAGTCAATCAAAACAGGTTTTTATGAATATTTTTCTGTTTTCTCTTTCTGATTAGCCTCATTCGCCAATTAAACTTAACGAAGCATGGAACCAACTGTTAAATTAAGTTTGAGCTTCTTGGAATGGGAAATAGCGAAATAAAGCGGAGGACGTTGGATGGAAACTGCAAGGAAGGAAAAAAGCACACACATTGTCTATTCGATCAGGTGATTAACCGTTTATTTTGTACCAAAAGTTCTAGCATAATGGCGTACATGGCGCTGGTCAAAATCGAGCATCTCGCATGTACGGCAGTGAATTATGCTTTAAAATAATAAGATTAAATTAATTCTATATAATACAGAGGGCCAGTGAGCCAATACTTTCGCCTATACTTGATTGTCGTAGAAATGTGTTTGATAATTTGGTTGGTATGGTTGATATGGTGCTAACACGAATGTGTGCGATTGCCGGTGAGGGTCATAGTAAGCGTGGGGTAAAAGGATTGTGGGTTTGAGGGGACTTGATAAGAAGTAGCCAAGGTTGACTGTAGGTATGATAGGCACGGATGGCGTAGCAGGAGTTTTGGGTGTTGCGGGTTTGGGTACACGACGACGGTCACCTGCGCTGGACTTTCCATTTTCATCGTCACTGGACTCCTCATCATCATCATCTTCTGACATCGATTCATCTCCTGAAGAAAATTCTGATTCGTCATCGTCCGAATCTTCTTCTATATAACGAAGAAAAGTCATATTAGCATGAGTAGTTTATCATTCACCCTTATGCAATATACTGCTGCAGAAAAACTAACCGCAAAGTGATTGCAAACCGATGATATTTGGATATACCTGTTTCAACCCTACTTGTCTAGCAAACAAGAATGACATCTGTTCTACTTGTAATTGTCCGAATTCATCCCTTTTTGGTTTTTTTATGTTTTTTGTGTTTATCTCAACCTAACTTTACATATACCAATCTGGGCCCTGTTTAAACAAACGTGTACAATTATTAGTGCACACGTTACAAATGTATGCACTGGAATAAAATATAGGCTCGTAATTATTGCTAATTCTAACAATTCGATGAAATGTCCTGGTAACTTGTTTTTGTTGTGGAAAAACACTTGTCCATACCATATCGCTACATGTACAACTCCATACCTTTATGGAATAGGACCTCGAACCACACTGTAACCTAACCGTAGGCAATCACTGCCAGCCTACGAGCCGTTAGGAGAAGCCCACTTTCTCATTGGCCATGCTGGAGCAGGGTGGCAGCAGGGCATAATATAGCGTAATATAGCTGATATTTGTTTCAAATATCAGCTACTACAAATATCACCAACTAGTATGGTTGTAGTTCTGGTTTTCTGGTTGCAACAACTGATAACTGATTGCTAACTCTGCGTCTGAAATTTACATTACTTCAAAATTTAGGAGTAAGTAATTTTGCTTTACATAAATTAATCTTAGTAATTACATCTAGGGTGGTTCAAGATAATAAAAGGGACTGCGTGTCATTATTTATCTGACATGCAGAGATTGAACAAGGTGGCAGAATTAAAAAAAATACTCCAAAATAACCATTAATGCGATTTAATTCAGATTTTAGATACGACCATTTTACGTCCCTCTCTTATCGTAGCTGAATTTGAATTTCAAATCCCCCTACAACGTACTGTATATCTAATTGTTCAGTAACCCTGCCTGAACAATAAATCAACTTCTGGTTGAATTGTCACACATAGCTTAATTAACACCTCAACTGGGAGAAAGTGACTTGTTAACTGATTACGGAATACGCAGAAAAAAAACACGTGGGCCTTTTACTAACCGAAAAAATAAAATTAATTCCCGACCAGATAAGTTCAATATTTACCAAAAAAATATGCTATCATCTATAAAAGTGCTATAAATCATGCTATGTGTAAAACTTGGCAGATTTTCTCGATGTTATTGCCACGTAGGGAAATGTTTAATTAATTAAATTGGCCTTGCATGTTTGAGTCCTAATGGCAATTTCGATCTCATGCGAACCACTAAAAGAACAATACATTTAATTGTACCGTATGACGTATATAGTTTTAGTTAAGATTGCCGACCCATTTCATTTTAATAAGCAGCACAACGACTTGCATTGTTAGGTGTATCTTTCTTCACGTTTCAGTATTTGTCAGTGTCACACGAGCATATAGGTTATTATAATTTCTACAAAGATAACCAAAACACACATACTTGCTATTATTTATTTGAACTATAGCTGTAAGCAACACTAAATTCGAAAAATCTAGGATGAGATGATTGCTGGAAACTGTATTCAGCTTCATGAAACCTTTCTGTTGATTTAGGTCTATGTGTCAGTGTGATAACTGGGTTACCACATTTTAATTTCTGTGACAATTTGTAGGTTTTTGACAAAAACTCAAAAATAAAGTCAATTTATTTTCGGAGCGTTTGTAATATTAGAGTAACATTGAGTAATTGGAGGCATTTAAAAGGGTCACCCATATCAACAATTTCTCAGTAACATTTTAATTGCTATTTTATGCTGCTGTGGTGAAAAAATCCCTGTGGCTTTGTTTCTAAAACGATGGAATGTGGAACGCCGTATTTTGGTTAGCTTACAATTAACATCCCATCATTTTACTACTTCTTAATGAGAGAAATACACTTTGGACGTTTGCTAACTTAATACATCAGCTCCGAGTGGCATGCTTGTTCGTTATGAAGCCTTATTGTTTCACCCTCAGCACGCAATATCAATATCCTATTAGGCCCAAAACTAGTTTCTTATCAAAAGTCATCTTTTCCAATTTTAATCAGCCAAGAAAATTGACCAATTATCACTTCTGTCTGCTGAAGGCTCCTGTTACATAAATTATGGAAACCCCTGCACTGGCTGAATTAGCACATGATTGAATTAGGCGAATCTTTGCATTGTAAAATATGCAAACATGATAGCCCTTCATGGTAAAATCGAGAAAAAATTGAACATCAGTTGCAATCAGCCTTTGAAAGAATTTAAACTCAAAATTGTTTACAGTCTTTATAAATATATTTTTAAGAAAAAAAAATCGAACACAGCAATATGTTAGATTACGTCTGCATTCTTTCAAAGACTTATTGTAACTGGTATTCCTGTAACAATCAGTCTTTGAAAGAAGTTAATTTAAAATAATTTTTAAGATAATTGATGCTCGATATTTAGATCTTGCCTTCATAAAATTGTTTTCACTACAGTATATAACAACATTTCCAAACATTGTGCATGTACACATAAGCTTATTTCTCTGTATGTCGTACAATACATATTGATGACAAGCTTAGATTTTCTAAAAATTAAATATTTCAAAAGTACATATTTTATTAAGTATATGTATTTTCTACTTTAAATTCTAGGAGAGTTTCAGCATTGCCTCCATTTCAAACTCTTATACAGTACATTCAAGTTTTGTGTGTTTCTAATGAACAACGGTACACCAACGTACATGTACATGTATGGCTCAAATGCTTGTACCTATATTGTCAATGCCATGAACTTACAGTGAATTCGATTATGTCCGTTTTTACTCAAGAATCACGTTTCAGGTGTGCAGATTTAGCATTCAAAGGCTTGCAATCAGATTCCAGGCTGATTTAATTCGACTATTACACTTTTATAGACTTCCATTATATACCTTTTCCATTAGAAATGCTAGTTTCGCGCTTATTAATTACGCCTATTAATGATCCAAGTTAATAATTTGTCAACATACGCATGAACATTTTAAAGCCTTTGAATGTTGGCAGTAAAAAATGTCGCCCTCTGGCGATCTTGGTAATAAACTCCCGAAATATTTGAATTGGGTGCAGTAGCTCACCTTCACCCTTTTGATTTATAAGTGTATCGACGCAGGGCAAAATCAAAGGGTTGAAAAATGCTGTAGAAAAAGAAGGTCGTTCGCTGTAGTGATTTGGAGCTTATATCTCCGACGTGATTTCTATTTATAAAACGAAATTCGAGGCACTTTCGGCAACCAAAAACGATTGTTGTCAGACTATTGTGATGGACGTGGTCACTCAAAGAATAAGATCGTTGCCTCCGATCTTAAGGAATGGTGGCTATTAATTAAAACGTGATAATTAATAGCTGTATGTATGCTAACGACGTTCGAATTACGAGAAGCCGAAATAGATCAAGGAATTAAAGCCCAAATTCGTAATCTTAATGCCGAAATTCTGAAGTAGCCTTAGGGGATGGCACCAACGGATACGATTATACGAAATCTCCCTTAATTCCTGCAAAATCCAGTGAGAGTAATGGACATCGAGAGCTCAGCTACTTCTTGTTTCTTCAGCATTATTTTCCTCTTTGACCATAAATGTATGCCTTAGATTATTTACTGATTACAGATTATTGATTTGACTAAACTAAATTCTGATCGGTCCTAATCTTCAGAGATTTCCTTCTGGAAGGAGGGATTGCAAAGTGGTGGCAGAAAGCTGATTGCAAACCAATCTTAAGCAAATATTCCAATCTACACATTGTGTCCGAAAAGAAATTCATGCTTTCGTCAAAGGTGAATGATATTTTCTCCTGTGAAGATCTTGTAGTTGAACTTGTAGAAGTATGAAGTAATAATTATGCTTTTATGCTTGTGTTTATATTCCACAACAACAAAATTCCTCACTTATGTGCTAATATTCCATATACCTTACAAGTACATGTTCATTTAATTGAAAAATTTAGTAATAATTACAAGTTGTTGAAACCATTGGTGGAACACAATACTACAAGCCCATATTTTTCCAGTACAGACGTTTTTAACTTGCACACTGGTACTTGTACACGGTTGTGGACTAGGACCCAGTTTGCTATAGACCATTACAACAGGAAATGAGTCACTTGATATTAGCCGCCATTACAACAGTTACCCATCCCTGTATCGAGCTCTAATTTACCATTGCTTCACCCTGTTTTGGCTGTTTATTACATTTTAATTAATCCCTTGTATGATGGACGATATTGATGAACTGGTTAAAACTATGGAATTTAATCAGGTAATTAATTAAAAAGAAATACACGTAAAAATTAAAAACTAATACAAATTAAATTACAATTCATAATTAAATTAGTGGCAATTAAATTCACCACGTATAATACCTCCTTTTATAATTTTGGTCCTGTTTTTCACACTTTTTTCCGTTTTACAAGATCAATATCCTATATAATGCATGCAAGGCCGTATGCATATCAGAAAAGGGTAGCTGAAGCAATAGCCTTTTTTGTAATGGTCTAGAGTATCCCCAGTTTTCACCAGTTTGCAATCAGTTTTTCCACAAGGGATTGACCCATTACCATGATGTTATCATAGTTATTTCATCCAAGATTCTGATTCAACAGTCATGACTCAAATCCAATGTTATGAGATATCCGCAAAATGACTGTAATTGACAAATTTCTCACCTTTCTTTCGCCCCTTTCCTTTGGGTTTCTGAACGATGGGCTTTGATGGCACTGCTGGGGACATGGGCAGTGCCAATCGGCTATCCCAATGGACCGAGCCAGCGGGGCCGAAAGGAATACCCATAAGCATACCCGTTCGTCTTCGAACCCGATTTTTCCTCAAAAGGCGTCAGGGAGTTGGATGAGTAGGCCAGGGGGGCAGCGGACACGGACACCATGGCAACCAACACCAACAAAAGCAGGACCTGAAACAAGAACAAAAACATATGAGTTGAAGAATTGATGGATTTTACTTAGTTCTGACATATTTTCTGCTGGTTTTGAATGAAACTTAAATGAAACAACCCTGGTTTGAAAAGTTAAATACCTTCTGACACGATATTCAAAAAACACGTTTAGTAGCTAAAACACTGGTCAGGAAAATTGATCGTAATATGACATGCCCTGGCGGCAGTAAATCTGATATTGCAGCTGCACATCATACCCAAAAAAATCGCTGTTTGATCCACGTGCTTAAATTTCTGCAAATTATCTAAATTAGGTATAATTAATTTAGTGAGTGGCTTCTTGAGGCGAAGCAATTTATGGGATAGCCATAAGAGCAGGTAATTCGTCAGTCCAGTGAACGTACACGTACTGTATATCATAATTAGACAGGCTATTTAGTATGCATTGCATCAGGATCGAGTTGCAGTAAAATGTGCGTTTCACCCTTAAAATCATGTTCGAAACCACAACAAGCAAGAATTACTCAGTAACTGAGGCTGTTTAAACTTATATCATGTTATGTTGTCATACAGTAGAACTTGGTTTTGAAATGGCCACAGACCAGTGTTATTACACTTTAAGAAAACTGGTAATATCCATGTGACTAACAAATCTTGATGTTTTGTTGGAGCTAATTTAATTTTATCTACTTTCTTTGCCAGTACAATTTTAATGTGAAAATTGCAATTCTGTCTTAAAACACTTACTTTTAGTATAGCGTTTTAATTAGTTTTAACGAAAATATCATCGTTACCTCATTATTCTATTTAAATTCTTGGAAACTTGGTATTAGTTACAACGTTGTCGCTGACCCATTTGTGGTTTTTTGAAATAGGCACACCCCAAAATGAAATTAGCATCATGGAACCAAACCTTTGAAAAAGCATTAAATTAGTTCTAAATTCCTGGTTAGGCTTTCATTTCGAGCGCTATCGCAGCACTGTCAGCAGCAAGGAAATTAAAAACAAGCATTAATTGAAATCTGTTTGAATAACCGAGAAAGTTTATATTAGCGTCAAAATAAGAACGTGAAATTCATTCTAATTACGAATCGGCTAATTGCTGTTATTCAAAACTGCTCGTGGCATTAAAATAATAGACTGTAGTTTAAATGCTATATTCGCCAATTTTTCCATATTAATTATCCAGCAATTCTTTATACACTTTACATAATGACGTTTAATACCATGTATTAGAAGATGTTATTACATTGTATAGCCTGAAGACTAATATCAAGGTATTAATATCAAATAACCATTGATATCTGAAATTAGGAAAAGTACACACCCTCTTGATTAACCCAGTTTGGCTTTTAGCAAATTTCAAAATACTTCAAATACCATTATTTAATATGGTATATACCAATAAACAGTTACTATACTCAGTAATTAAAACTCTTTGAAATGTAGAAAAACAAGGAGTTTGATCGAAGTTTAGTAGCCATTCAGCTTGTTTCGAAACAAGCTCAATGGCAGTAATGCCCCTCCCTCACGATTTTGTCAATACTTTTTGTGTTCATTTATTAGCCAACGATATCCATCATGAATTAAAGCATTTTTTCTGACCTGTAAACTTTTAAACGTGCATTTCGAATTCAAGGTTTCATGCTGGCCACACCTTGAAATAATTTATAACGCTGGACTAGAGCAACTCACGAAGGGATTTTTTTATTTAATAGTGACTGAATGGGCAAAAGGTAAACTGCCATGACACGTGAAATGTTCAAGAGACAGCATGGATGCATTGAGGTTGATTTCAGAACTTTGTTAAGTTTTCCATTAATTCTAACAAGAATGAAAGCTGTTTAATTAAACACCTGTTAGCGAAACGTTAGCCACAGCAAACTTGAAAAAAATTCTATCAGCCTTGGCCAAATTCAGGATAACTTGGAGAATTTATTAAGCGCGGTATAACTTTATAATTCCAAGTAAAATTTTATTTATCTGGAGCAATTTGGCAATCCGCGTAAACAAATTGCGGCAAACATCGCAGGTTATGCAGAATTATCATAATTTTACCGACTGAGCATAAACCTAATGAATTAGCAAGCATTTGTTTCGTTATCAACAAACAGGTTCTTTCTTGATCGGTGATAAACAAACCTGAATTAACCAGAGAAACCTGAAATAATAACAGTCCCTTGAAAATTCTAACTTGACTTTATGAAGGTAATTTTTTCAAGGAAAATTTGCGAACTATTCAAAATAACATGGACGTCATTCTATACTCTACATGTATTGATTGTTTTGCCCTTAGATGGCGCTGCTAATTATATCATAAATGTTCGCACTGCCATCTACAGGGAGAAAACGAAACAAATTTGGGTCAATTCGGTTAGAATTTAATTTAATCATAGCAAAGTGTCTTTTTAATTTAATAAAAATTATTTCCGTAATCGTAATACGTGTAATTAAAGAATTTTTATTGGTCAAATCATTCAATACGCAATTTTCTTCTAGAGCAATGTTGCAATTAGCAGAGTGATTTTATTAAATCATTGAAAGAATGTTCTCTGGTGAGAAGTTTGCTTTAATCTAATGCCGACATTAAATTTACGAAGCAAATTTATGAGCGTCAGAAGTAAAGTTTCGTACCTATGCCTCCAGCAATATATAAGATAAGCGGCATGTTTTCAACACTTTTGTGTAATTCTAGATGATTAATTATTGTTTTTGGAGACCCGACAAACACTAAAAACGCAGAACATCCCAGAAGGTCTAATAAATTTGAGAAAAAATGGAACGTGATACTAAAATTATTTTTCATGCAAGTATAAACGTGTAACTTTTTTCGCTGCCATGGCTCTTAAAAACGATTAATTATCCAAATAGATATAAAGTGATCAGAGGAATTTGCTTCCTATTTCGTATAAGTTGGTTAAGTTTATCAAGCTCGCAGATTAAATGCTCGAATTCACATTTTAATTTCACTTCCGACAACAATGCAAAAAATAGTGGAAAACGTTGCCCCAGTTAATTGCAGGATTCAAATCACCACACCCTAATTCGGTTAATCATCCGAAATACAAGCATTAGAGCGGTTTTATTTTGGATAAATGTGTACCTTTTTTGAGACTTGAGCATATTTAATCAAATTGTTGGTCACATAGTGCCTGCAGGAAGGGCTTTCAGGAAACTGACATTTAACTGCTTTTTTTTCTGCATCCCTTAAATACATGTTATCATGTGACAATTTGACATAATAAATCGGTTAAAGATCTTGCAAATTATTGAGTTTATCGGCAATTATCGGCGAAATTGCTGTTTTTCAAAAAAAACCTATTTTACATTTTCTATATCAAATATGTTTGGCATGGATTGTTTGTCCTAATCCAAATTAACATACAGGTATTGTCCCATTTCACGTTACAATTCCCACAGCTTGCATTCACTAACACTTTTTTAAAGTAAAATGCACCAGATTTGAAAAAAAAGAAGTCACTAATGGCTCTCCACTTAGTAATTTAGCTCAAGTTTTCTCAAATAAGGAGATTCTTATCAAATTCTTGTAACGCAGAGGACGACGGTTTATTATGAGGGTGCCATTTTTTTCTAATGTGGTGTAGAGGGACATTTTCTACAAAACTCAATGCTAACATACATGTACTGACGGTTCGAAAGTAATGATGTCTCCAATCCCCTGCAAGATCTGTTAATAATGCATAGTTTTACAGTTATCCACCAAGGCGTCCTTGAAATATGGCTGTTATTTGCTTGAGGATAAAAATTTGTTTTGTCATGTACCGGTATTTAAAAAAAATATATATACAATAAGGGGAATATGAAGGATACCTCTAAAGGAAAAAAAGATTTAAATACATGTTTGAGACATAATCGTGTTTTTTATGCTTTTTTCATGTTACACATGTAAAGTCATAAAATTATTTTGATTTAATATTTGCGCTTTGGCTGGAACGTTTTTTGACATATGTATTCAATGACAATTTAAAAAAATAATTATCTATACAACCAAAGTAAAATGGTAATATGACAAAAAATATATCTTGAAACACAAATGCGCGATTAAAAATTGCTTTGGGTCATAAGATTTAACGAACTAACATTTCATTGAGCCAAGAGCTCCTGTGGCATAATAATTCTCCAGAATAATGAGGGTTGAATTTGTTCCATTTTCACATTTTGCATGATCAGAATGTGCCGTAGGAATTATTTGAAGCTCCAATTTTGGAATGGAATTTTCTTATAGGGAGCGGGACATTTTACTTCAAGCGTTGTCTGTTTTCGACTATTTCAAAGTTATTTTAAACAGACTCAACAAAGTCCTAAATGGCCCAAATTTGGTGCACAGCTCAAATTAGCGGAGCAGGTTATTGTATTGAAAGTTGATGGACCAATGTTGCTCTTTGTTGAGTAATTTCTAACTTTAACTGTTTAAAAAATGCTTTTGCAACTAGTATTCGAAACGTACGCGTGTCTAGTAATTCTGAACGCGTGCAGGCCCCAGAATGCATTTCGATATAACAATGCTCGAATAGGGGCCCACACAAGGAGCATTTAAAAAATATGTACTCGTTAAACGTATGTTATTTTGACGCCTTATTATCTTTAGTTCATTAAACGCGAGTGAACTTTATAAAGAAAATCACAATACCGCGCAGGAATAAATTCAAAACTTTACCGACGCAAATGTTATTTACCTCCCTACTAACCGAGGCGCATATTATTGACGGCTTTTGACGTCCGTTCGAGGCTAGATCTGTTAATATGGACGTCCCCAACAGCCGTTCTTGACTGTGTCCCAAGATGGCGATTGTGTTGATTTTTTCGCGTGTGTTTCGCGTTAGTTAGCGGCATTTTTACCCCATGTGAATATGGATAACCCGTTTCCGATAGCTCAAATTTTGAGGGATGAACCCGAAATAGAACGTGAGTGCAACAAATTTGTATTTGACTAGAATTTAGCTTGCAAGAATGACATTTTTCTGTGCGTATGAGACCAATAGTTGTATCGTCAATTAAGACAGTTTTGTCACTTACACGTACATGTATCTATGGTTTGGTTGCTTCCCTTGTCATTTCTTTGTGTCTAATTACCTCTATAAAGAGACTCTGTACATGTATACGTACACATAATACCATGTTAAAATGTACACGTAGGCAGATTTTACTGATGTCTGGTGATTGCTTACAAGGTCAAGCTACAATTCTAGAAGAGTACCGTAGCCTACTGTATCATATCTACGAATTGAGGTGTATGATGGCTCTGAAGTGTCTGTAATGTCCCTTAATTATCTCAGGATGTTTGCAGGTATACATGCAGGCATTACCAATTCGGTCTATGATGTCGTTGTCTTACTGTAACTATGGGTCTCGTCTTGTATCATGGCTTCCAAGTAGATTTCATTAACCTAGTTTCCACTGGTAAAAGCGGTTAATAAGGTTTCCTATTTTGGACGATTACGTGCCCATTAACTTTGTGTGCGTTTGATCGGCTTGTCCTGAACTCCGTGAGCAGGACCACCTGCCACCTTATCATCATCGTGACAAACAAGTAGATGAAGCTGTCCATGGACACCTTAGGCCAAATTTTGAAGTCAGTCGCAATATTTACAAACTGGTAACCGGTTCATTGTAAGTTTTATTTGAGAAAGCCCGAAGACAAGTACAGGCGACACGTAAACTTATTTCCTAATTGGCTGGAACAGCCGTAGGCTAAGTAAGAAGTTAAAAGGAGGAAGAGTTGTGAAAATACCTCCTTATCTTAAGTTTTACTGTTACTCTCTCGGTTATCGGATGGAAACCAACCCACTGCCTGCATTTGTAGACCAGGAAATGCAGGTCTTTGAGACAGAATGGCAAGGACAACCAATTTTAAAAGAATTTATTATTCTTCATTCCTGGAGTTAATAACCCTCTAGTTTCTTTGTCTTGTGGGGACTGTGTGGTAACTTTGCGATACCACTAAATGAATAGCCTCTGGTCAGTATGACCAATTCGGCCCATCAATAAGAAGGACTGATTTCCATTGTTGAATGATTTTTTTAATTTCTCAATTAATGTTTATTGAGAACTTCAACAATCACTCAATCTTCAATGTCGTCTGTCATGTCTCACTACACTACTAGCAGCATGTAAACGGTTATTTTACTGTGCAACAGTGAATTCGGCTAACTGTTTTCAGAGCAAGGACAGTGAGACAGACGATATAACATGCAAATCTTTTATGACAATGGGTATAGCCTGATATACATGTAGCTGCCGCGTAAATTGCACTTACTCAAGCAGTTGAAAACTGTTGTTTGTTACGTAACTTCATATTTACTAAACAAGGCGATGTTTTGGTTTTGAACACGAAGTTAATGAACCGAACAAAAGTTGTTCGTGAAGAACATTATGATAATTTGTACACAATTATTGATCCATGTTATCCATGTTCTACCACAAAAATTGTTATCAAACTATATTTTGCTAATGTTGCTGGTGCATTAGTGGAGAGTGTCTTACACAGGCAGGTTTCTGTTTTATAAGTGTTTATTTTTTATAAATATTATTTTCATACTAGTCTATGAATATTTGAGTAGTGTTATTTAAAGCGTGGTTTCGTCTGAGTGGGCAGCCAAGGAGCATGTCTGAAATGCATGTATTTAAATATGCAGGTATTTCCTTTCTAGTATAATTGATGACATGCAGTGTACATGTCCATGGGTATTCAAACTTCAGCAGATAACAAGCAAGCGTGATCGTGTTGCCAAAACTGGTTCGGATTACTCATAACTGGACATCTCGTTGAAACAACGCCTCACATTAATCTAACATCAACGGTTTAGGTTGCAGCGAAATTTGCAAACTCATGCTGAAAATTCGGATTCACACTTAATTTCTTTAGATTGTCTTCCAACATGATTTTCCAACCTCATTTTCAACACTTATCTCATGTTGTAAACATTATATCTATAGATTTAGCTCTGAGGAGTGATTTTGACTTATTGTACGTGAATTGGTAGCCTTATTTCTAGGGGTGTTTAGGCAACAACCTAGTCTAAATAATTTTGGCTTTGAATACCTATAGTTTGTGAATATTTTTGTAAGTACGAAGCTAAAGACGGCCTATTGACTTACTGTATCTGTACATTTTTCTGTGTTTGGATATTGCAGATGAGAAGAAGAATGGAAAGTTAAAATTTAGCCAATAATATTTATTGATATTAATTCACGTTAGACATAACCAACCAAAATGGCAGATCAATGAAAACGACTTTAAGCCTCAAATGTCGAAAACATTCAAATGCATAGTGGAAAAACCAGTTTACCAACTGATAGTTTACTAATATCTGGTAGCATACATTTGGTTATTTGATAAAAGCTGCCGTATTGGAAATCAACACGGGAATGATGTCATTAAAAAATGAAAAGCTGAAATTTTATTTAAACCTGTCGTTAAATTACATGTATCAGTATTCGTTTAACGCAAAATGTTGATTGCTTTTTAATAACTAGTAGTTAACGTTTTTATACCAAATACTACCTGCTTGCTATCTTTCCGAAATTTAGGTGTTGAATTTAATGTGTTAAGAGGTGTTAAACTCCTTTTCACATTCTCACCTATTTTCCCAGCTGTAATTTCAATTTTGCTGGGTATGGCTCAATGGCATAATTCAATTATTAAATTCGCTGTTTAAACGCCTTATTATACTTTGATGGTAGAACTATTTCTAACCTAGATAAGTGAAACTGTAACTTTCTGAAACAAGTTTGCTTCCCATCAAGGTTCTTGTCAAGAATTTTCATGTATTTTCTTTAGTGACCAGTTTGTCACAGTTTCCATCCTTGATCTCTCTGAACTGTTTACTTAATCTTTCTTTTGTAAGTACAGACCATGAAGTGGGCACTTAGTTATCAAACCGAGAGCATTTACAAGCATGTTAAGCATATTTAAGTAATTTAACCACTTCTCCAAAACTTGTGTCAATTGCCACCTCTGGTGTGACCAGGGGAACCACTTCTCCATGAATCCCATCACTACTTTAAACTAAGTGAAATGTGAAGGGTAGACTATAATTATACCGATTAAAGCAAAAAATAAAAAAATAAAAATAATTTTGCAAATCATGCTCACTTACGGTAGACCTACCCTGCTTAAGAGGCCACACCATGGATCAGTAAAAGAAGGTGCCATTTAACCGTTTTCATATTTTAAATATCTTGCTCTTGTCTACTGTACGATTGCACCACCAACCAAGTTTCCTTGCATGTCATGACTAATTGGGTGGGCTCAATTTCTGTGCTCTTTTTAGTTTTTTTAAACAAAAAGCTTCATTAACGTTTTCTGTATCTCAAAATTTGTCACGCCACTTTTTCTTACCTATTAATTAGTTAATGAACTTAATTGACTTTTTGCGGCGTTAATCTAAATGAACTAAATGGATATTTTATCTCAATTGGTACGTTTTAAATCATACTAAAATAGTATAGCCAATTGCGACGCTGGCAAAAGATAATGAAGTTCTCTTAGCCATTGTGGTCAGTTTGAGGGCTTTGCATAAGGTGTATAAGGCGATCCAAAAGTGCTTGACAGATTTTATAATATTCTTGATGAATGAGTGATGTTCCTTATGAAGCAGGTTCCAAATTTAATACATAATTCGTATTCAGTTTAACGAATGCTTACAAGATTTGCTTCATACATCTTAGCATATTCTGCACCATAATGTCCCAGATTTTCATGAAAGTGCAGTTGTGTGTGATCAATCTAGAATTGTCTTTTTGTAAAAACCTAATGCGTTTGTTTCTTTTTTGCTGTTTTGAAATCTCTTTGAAGATTTATTCATTTTTGCATATTTTGCAAATGGACCTGTCTTGAAAATGACTCTTAAGCTCAAGAAATCCTGTTGCCAATTCTGGGAACTAGGTGTGCTAAAAGATTCATTTTAAAATCAGACTAATTCCGTCTAATTGTGAGGTTGAATACTCCCATTTATTGTAACAGTCATCGTAGCACCCCATAAAAGAAACTTTGGTCCACTCTAATAACGTTACAATAGGTCATTATCGAAAGTGCTTTTTAACATTTCCATAACCTAGAAAATTTGGCATTTTATGTCTAACCAGGGTTCTCCATAAATCCCACAACAATACACTACAATGCACTGAGGGGAACATCCCTCATGGCAGATTCTAGAAGTGCTTACTTTTTTTTCTGTTTTCTTTTTTTTCTTTTTGAAATGGCTAGCTGACCTCATTCGAACTTTTGCTGTCTTGATATGCGTTCACTCTTACCACCTTTGACAATATCGGGACACCATATATAAGAAACACCTTGTCCACTCACATTTTTATGTTAAAAATCGTTCATTGTCTAAAGTACTATTAAATATTGACCATAACCTAGAAAAGTGGGTATTTCGTGAGTTTAACTTGGGAAACATCCCTCTTGGCAGACTTTCTAGAAGTCCTTTTTTATTATTTTTTGTCTGTCTGAAATGGCAGGTTGACCTGATTTGAACTTTTGCTGTCCTGTTGTGCGTTCTCTTACCACCTTTGACCAAGAATATTAAGTTAAATTGAGCATTACCTCCAGGGTCTTTGAAAAGTCATATGAAATTATAAATTGAATTTTAAACAAGTCAACGACTTTCGGGACACCCCGTTTTAGCAATCCCTGGTCCACTCCAATTTGTAAGTTGAAAATCGTTCATTATCGAAAGTGTTTTTCAGCATTTCCATAATCTAGAAAATTTGGTACTTTCTATATCTACTAGTTATTGTCTATAGGAAACATCCCTTATGGCAGACTTTCTAGAAGTGCTATTTTATGTCTGTAATGGCTCGCCGACCTGATTTGAACTTTTGGTTGCTGTCTTGTTGTTCGTTCTCTCTTAATGCGACTGTATACCAAGAATATTGAGTCTAACATAACCTCCTAGTCCTGGGTGTTCAAAAGCCAACCAAAATTGATTTCAAAACAAGTCTAATCTCGACTACTTGTAAGGTTGAACACTTTCACATTATTGGAACTGTCAACGACTTTCGGGACACCCCGTTTAAGAAACCCTGGTTAACTCGAATTATTATGTTAAGAATAATTTATTATCGAAAGTGACTTTATCATTTCCAAAACTTGGAAAATGTTGTATGTCATAGGTCTGGAATGGCACTCACGACAGACTTTTGTTTCATTTTCATGGGGTTTTTTTCTGCCTGAAATGGCTAGCCGACCTCATTTGAACTGTGATGTCCTGTTATGTTCTTTCTTGCCATCTTTGACGCAGAATATAAAGACTTGTTGAGCATTTCCTTACGACTCATGAGCATGCCGCACCGATGATGCATGCACCCGGTATATATGAATAAATTAACCATAACAAAAAATACACGTACCGTAATTGCAGTAGTCATGATGCTGGTTAAAATCCCTCAAAATGGTCAACGAGAAGTGTAAATGCGTGTGACAACGAAGTAGCCCAAGGCTTTGCAAACAAGAACCGTTAATCGGAGCAACTCTCACTAGTCTAATGCACAATGTGTACGCTGGTCAGCAAAGTAACGAGTGGACCGTTATTCCAAGCACAATTGGCTTTTATACAAGGTGTGTGTTTGACACTGCCTCGCTTAAAGATATGTAGTTCACTGTTAATTTCTAGACGTGTGCCAGGTGAAACTCCGCCCTAGTTCCAGTGTATCTCTCCCAAAAAATACAGCAGGGAAACTCGTATGTGGATTGACGTTAGCTTTCTCCTGTGCACCTTCCTTGCCTCTCCAAATCTAGTGCTTTGGTTGGTGGCCTATCAAGGGCAGACCCACCTTGTCCACTGGTCAACTTGTATTGGACATCTCTAGGCACACCATGCTATGGGGCGAGACAGTTGAGACTTTGAGAGATGTGCGAAAGGGGATGCCCGAAAACAGATATCCATACTTCCTGTTTTCCGAAAAAATTCAAAGTCAAGAAATCAAAGAATGAATTGGCAAGATTCGAACGTGTTTTCCAATGTGTGCTTGAAATACTCATTGTGATTATTTTTGGACATCCTGTTTTTTCAAATAGCCAGCTGAGTGCATGCTCATCTTTGAAGCATCTTTTAGAGAAAGTGATGTCAGGTTTTGAGAAGCTCTCAATTTAGAAAAAAATAAGAGAAGAGATAATAGTTTTGCGCTCACGGGATTCTACTTAATTTAGTATAAAATTGTGAAAATCTCTACATTGTACGTGTAATGTAGGTCTTCCAGGGTTCCCAGACAACCTGGAATTCCTGAAAAACCTGGGAAAGTCAGGGGATTTGTAACTTACTGGGAAACCTGGGAAAGTTTTGGGAATTTGGAAAAAAATTCAAAAAGTCAAGGGATTTCCTAACTTTTAATTATAATTTCAATACTGAAGGTATTTCATACACTGCATGTATAGTATATTGATTATGACTTGTGCTTTGATCTTTAGGTAAAGTTGCCCTTTGCACAATGAAAGTAAACTCCAATATGGCAGATCGGTTGGTTTCATGACGACAATATAGAAATTTGCCAAAGTAAAGAATACAGTTGCAATTTCCAAGCAGCTGAGTACTCATAATTAAAAGTCCAAATTAAAAAGTGCACTCCTAGATACTGCAGGGTCGATGGGAAAATGACAAGTCAGGAGAAAATAAACTTTTTAATCTGGAAAACCTGGAAAAGTCAGGGCATTTTTGTTACTAAAGCTGTGGGAGCTCTTACTCGTTTTGGACTCCAGAATTTGGGCTTTTTAAGCGCAAGGTTTTTCTTTTGGAAAACGATTTTTTAACTAAATTTTCAAGAAATTCAGAGTAGGCCGTTTGAGTTTTTATTCCCTGCTCAGTTGGTGGGGGAGCAGACGAACAATTGTTTTGAATAAATGACATTTTTCTAACATCGAGTGTTGCCTTTTGGGCATACGGTCGCTTAACGAGGTTCATTGGAAAAATCGACAGTTCTCTTGACAAACAAGTTTTTTTGAACAATGTGGGTTTTTCTTCGAAAGTGTGAGGGGTCTGGGTGTTGCTAACTATTCGGTTTCACTCACTTTTGATTTCTTTTCAGAAATGCGAAATTAAATGTCTGTTGTTGGTTTTTTGCTTGCAGAAAAAACTGAATTGGTTGAGGTTCCGTTAAAATGTTGCTGGAAAATATTCAGTTTTTGGATAACCCGTTTCTTAAACATAAGAGACACTATTTAGGCTCTCAATTTGTCGATTGCGAGCGATTGATTTCATTTTTAATGGATCTATAACTTTTAAAGAATAATTGCTTTTGATTTAAGTAGAATAATTAGAAAGCTAATAAATGATGGTTGGGCATCTGCTAATGAGAACTTTTATGGTGAGACATGCTATGAAAATTTAAGGATTTGGTTGTTTTCTTAAGACCAAGTCGGTAAGTCTTCCACGCTTTTCTGACACCCTGTACACCTGCATAGCTACCTATCAAATGTTAATTACCCCACACGCCTTCCATTTAACTTCTTTTATGCAAACTTACGCAGTAATGTATTTAAATAGGGTGGTCGGTCAATATCTTTTGAATTCACGTCGCTTCGAAGATATATTCAAACGAGTTCGTCGTTTTTATGACCCTTTTAGGCTAATACAGATGATTGAAATTTATTTTCATCATGAATCTCTCATAGACTTAATGTGGTGGGGTCGAAAATCCCGCAGCGCATTTTTTGCAAGGAATTGTTGAACTGAGATGGAGAGCTGAGGAATATACTAATGGCGAGTATTCGAGAAGCTAACCGACAGTATAGGACAAAAATCGATTGTGAATAAACTAAATGGAAATCCATAATCATGATGAACATGAAAAACTCGAAGACAGATCAAGTTAACCTTAAATTCGTCAGATTATTGCCAGTTACTTATCATAAAAACAGGCAATTGTATTGTTATAAATGCTGAAATTCACGCCATTGAAGTCTGCGTAATTGAGCTACTGTGCTGAAAATCTTCATTGATACCTATGTGATCTTGTGGCAGTCGACCTTATCGATGACCTCTATTGTGTAGGTGATAATAGTCTGTTAGATTCAGCTAGATTAACGATGGGGTGTTCCATCTGCCAGTTTCAAGGCTTCAAGTTTCATCTCTATAAAGTTTCATCTGCCATGCTAAGCGCATATCAACTCGCTCAGGATTTTAAACTGCATGTGGTCTGTAAGCACGTATACGAGATGCACTAAAGAGATCATGATTTATGGATGATTTTCTGTCATGGATGCTGAATGAAAGTTATTGTAAAAATTTCGATGTAGTTTTTATAGACAAATATTCTGATTCAAGAAAATTGGGTGCATAATGATGGATATTATTTGTACCTAGTATTATGGAAAATTTTGAGGCTGTTAGCCATGTTGCACATAAAGTGATTGTAAAGTTATATCAAAGTTTGGTCATATGTGTGGATATCAGTAACTTAACAATGCTGCTAAAAGTTTTAACAAAAGGTGAAGAGCATTTAAGCAAATCGATATACACGTATCACGTTTGTTGCAATAGAACTGAAAAGTTAACAAGAATCAATAAAATGAATGGACTGCGTAGACGTTGAGAATGCTTCAAAATGGGGGTAGAGTTGATACCCTGAGTGAAAATTTGTGCAAAATTAATTGTGAATTACTTCATATACATTCACTAACATTCAATTCAACTGTGCAACGCTTTTCCAATTAATTGCAAATTCTTTCTTGTATATTATGCAAAGTTTTTTAATAAAGTATCCCTGGCTAGTTTCAGAGAAAGTGCTTTTAATTTACATTGCAAATGCTTCTAATGGGTAAGCATTCTGGTAAAAACTGACATTCAATAAAATATCTGCAAAAAATAATTGTAAATTCCTTAATATAAACTCACTGAGATTCAAAGAACATGGCTGCAAATTAATTGCAAATTCCCATAAATTCCTCAAAGTTTTTATAAGTTGCCTCTGGCTATTTTCAGAGAAGGTGCTTTTATCTCAATATTTTGCTTTTATGGATGTGCTCAGTTTTAAACACTTAACCCAAATTTTGCTATCGCTAAATTGGCCCTGCGGCTTCATTTGAAGATGCAACCTGTCTGATTGCTGTCGGCGAATTAAATGAGCAAAACAGTCACTCATTTAAGTAATATTTTATTTCGTTTTGATGCCAAATTTTTGTAATTAAAATCACGTTAATCTTGAAGAAGCACCATGCCAGCACCAGGCCCCAATTTGGTTCATGGCTACCTGAATTGGGGCCCCTCAATTATTGACGGTTGGAAATTTATTGATGGGGGAAACTTTTCCCTTGGTTAACTTGACAAAAAAACTAGAACAACGTTGAGATACTCAGCAGGCGATCATAACGTCAGTAGCGTACATTGAAATAAATACTGGGTCTCAATTTCAAAACTAACATCGAACCACTAAATCATTTCGTTTTTCAATCAACTTTCATGAAGTTTTTGCAGAACTTGGATGTGATCTAACCGAGTTAATCCAGATATTGTAACCTTACTTGCGGGACATGATTAACGGGTGTTGAGCCCGCTACCAAGTTTTGTAGTTTGATGTATTTCTTAATACTTTTTCTTTTTATGAACAAGACTTCGATGTTGGCCTTAATTAATTCGTGATTCTTTGGAAATCTGTGTCAACTGCTTTATTAATTTATGACTGGCGTGTGCGGGCAGTGCAGACGAGGTTCTAATGAGTATTTAGTGCCTCTGAATGGTTTCCTGTAATTAATACCAAACTTATTCCCTTTAATATTTTTTGACATATTTAATTTCATTGCGTTAACTTTTGGAACGACTTTTTGTGCGCTACAATGAAAGCCTTCGCGAACTGAGGAAAGCATTGCTTTAGTTAGGTTTGTATTTCACAGCCTAGCGCTGCGGTTAACTGGTTAAGCAGTATTGAAAATTGATTGCCGTAATTTAATAACGGTGTAAACAGACCTAATTAATAGCTTTTGGAGAACAAAAAAACGATTTCGGAGATTTTAATTTTCTCGAGGACTATGAATCGCAGCTTTTTGCATACTAGAACATTTTTTTTATTCTTTCTCAAAGTGAACTGCATATGTCATCTGGAGGCGTCCAGCCATGTTTCTGGATTGTTTTGAGCTAAAGAATAAAAATTGACCTAAATAGGGAAATTCGCAATTTTATTAAAAAGTCTCCTGTAATTGTCAAGGTGATCATCCGAATTTCGTCCATCCTAATCCATCTGTGCATTTTGAAAAGTAAAAATATGTACTGTATATTGATGAGTTTACATACATGTTTCAACCTTATGTGTCTGAGAAAGATTCCTGTCTCGACTGTCTATTAAAATGCCCTGATTCAGACTCAATTTGCTTTTATACTATTGGCCATGTGATTCCTGAGAAATGCAAATGTAGTTTAAATTCGTGCTTAAAGATATCTTTACCAAGTTTTATGTGTCAGCTATTTGTTAAGTCATTTCGACTTCGTTTTATGTTCGGCAAAAATATTTGGAGCAGTTTTTAGTTAATTGGCATAAGTTAACTGGGTTTGTCTGGCCTGAGTTTACCTTGGCAATGCAATCGAATGATTTTGGCAGAAATGGAAAGTCATTTTGCTGTCCCATTTAATTTTGTTTTCATTGTGTGCTCAAGATCAGTAGGCCAAATGTGGTTGGGACAGTGTACCGCCAAATCAGACGTTCCATCAAGTAGGACTAAAAACACTCCCTCACTTTCCAATCTCTAATCATGGGCTGGGCCTAAGTTACATGTATGTGGAGCAAAACTTTTCATTGTCAGGCTGCCCCTTTGTAATACGATCCTAATTAAAGAACATCTGAATGACATTTTTGAAATCTGTACGGTTTTCCTTTCAAGACAAGGGACTTCCATTGTGTATTGTTTATTGTGACGAATTGTTGCAAGGTTCTGTGACAACGAAAAGATTTAAGGGTAATGAGAAAGGTAGCGTTTTCGGTGGTATAGCACACTATAGTTTTGCAGAACAAATGATTTTTATGAATTACCTATAAAAGTAGGCTGCATGTATGTGTATTGTATAATAAGAACAAGATGCTGAGATGCTATTAACAACTGCATGTAGACCTTATAGCATCATTATTTCCCTTTGTTAAGATCTCATTATCTGAAACTGAATAATTGGTTACCACGACATAATTTCTTGCGACTTAAAAAACAACAACTGAAATCTGCCCTATCTTTTAACTTAAAACCCTACAATTACATGCCTATTGATTTGATGATAATAAATGGTTTAATCGAAATTAATCAATCATTATTTGAAGTAATCATTCAAAGCTAAATCTTCATTGTTTTGAGGAATTCATAGGTCACGTAAGCGTTAACTGTTATTACTGAACGCATTGACCCACAACTTGTGTGTGATCTACAAGTTTACCTACCAAGCGTTATTAACAATAATTGATTACTCATTAAATCCACCGCTGTGAAATATAAATTTTGGAAATGTTTTCGTTCACGTTAATTATGTTTTTTAAAAAAGTTTTCAAACATCTCTCATGAACGCTCTGGTACTAAGAAAATGGTAAATGAAGTTCCCTAAATTATCAAAATTTGAGGTTACCTGCGAATGAAAGATGGAAGAAAATATAGCGAACATGCAAATATAATTAAACATCTTGTGTTGAAGAACTCTGTTTTGAACAGCCTTTTTTAAGTGGCGAAATTTTTCCATTTTGATTATATCCTGATAAAATCATGGGTGCAGTTACATGTAACTATATGGTATTATTTTAATACACGTACAATAGGTTTTTGGTAGCCCGGTATTTAATTATTCTGCTCTAACTAATCTGATGTCCAATGTAAACATTCTGTACATTTGAATAATGTCAACACTGCCATTATAACTGAGAAAACAACGTGGATCTTTCAGAATATTCTACAAAAGCTATTTGATTTGTTAACTGGGTACTAACTCAGTGAAATAAAAATACAGGAAAAATAAATCAAAACTTGTTCAAAAAGAAAGACAGGAAAGTATCTCGTTACTTATTCTTATACCTCTTGAAAGCAGTACCAATTCAGGTGCACTCTTGAACTGCTCCGTAAAGAAGACAGTAAATGCGCTCCATTTTTCAGAGCAGTAAATGCCCTTGTCACATTGATAAATACGACTGTGTTCTAGTGACTATAAATGTAGTTATAACTGTCAATTTATAAGATGCACTTAAATACTTATGCCTTCTATAGGCAGGGGAAGTACAAATTTCCTAGCAGTTTTTGTCATTTCGTTTTTGGGGTGAAGGCACTAGTAAGTCGTGAATTAAATTTTTGACTTTAATTATTAAATTGCACCAATATACATGTAGTTCAATGGAATCGGTTCCATGGCATTATCTGTTACGTGTATAGATTTACATAGTTTAGATTTTGAGCAGGTCTTCGTTTTATTGAACAGATAGTTGCGAAAGTAGGAAGTATTTGCTTAAGTAATCTTGGAAGCCACATAATATTTGGGCCATGCATTGGCAATTTTTAACGAGATGGCATCATAAAATAATTATCGGTAATCTGATGCATCGATTTCCCTAATGAATAATAAAATAAGTGTCAGTGCCGTCGTATGTCGACCTATTTTTTGCATTTTGCTCATTTCAGCGAGCATCTCGTTGGTTCGGGTATCCTGCCTGACTGGCCTTTGCATTTGCCTGACACTGCTTGATTTACATTTGCTATAAATATTATGAAAAATAAATTAAAATGACAGTTGTAAACAAACGGTCGGGGCGTTTTTCCTTTAGACTGTGGCTTGTAAACTTTATAAAATAAAGTTTTTGAATGAATTTTCTGCTTGCTTAATGCCTACGTATTCTGAATGGTCTGCTTGACAAGCATTGCTGTTCAGTTTAATAAAATATTGAATTAAATTGAAAACATTTATGCGTCCCCAAAATAAATATTCGTGACAGTGGTTGTTGCAGGAAGTTGCACCATAGCCAGGTTTTGCAATTGCATCCGCTTTCATTTTTACGACAGTCTTAAGAACGTCATTTTAATTGCACAAAAAATGCAATATCCTTGGAGCATCTGCAAACGAAGGTTCCTCTATGTACCTTTGGAATTTTTATAAACAATTTCCGTTTGGTAGAAACGTTCCAGGAATTCTACGTTACTGCAGGCTAAACAGGCTGTAGTCATGAAATCGGTTGAAATCCTGTGTAATGAAAAGCAGCTTTTCTACCAAAAGTAGCATTACCTTTTAATACCTTACAATATATGAAAATATTATCACAGATTTCCTTTTTTATTATACATGTGCGGTACACGATACATACACTGTATACTGTATTTGCTGTTAAACGTATTATGATACCTGCAAATAATGTATTCTTTGATTGCTTATAATGAGTTTATTAATAATGCTATGCATAATAATATGAAACCATTTTAATGCCGCGCTTCCCAAATCAGGTTAACTTACCAGAAATTGTCTAACTTATTTTTTAATAGCTAACGACACATCTCGTATTGGAATGAAATCGTTTTGGTACATGATTTGGATAACATATCGAAAAAGGAATTTCTGATTAGTAGTTTATGGGTAATGAAGGAAAAAGCTTGGAAAGCATTGTTTATATGCAAGTTACTAGAGAAATTCATTATACAATTTCTCCAAAAAAAAACAGAAAATATTTTAAAATCTTGGCAAAATATTGACATCTTTTTGTGTAAATCTCATTCCATGTGTATAAGTATCTGCATGTGCATATTCTGTAAAAGAATTCATTTTTAGTTACATGTACTTCTGTTAGTAGCTCACTGATTTCTTAAACGTGCAGGCCTCAACAAACCTACTAAAATCAATTTCGGTTCCCAATGCCCAATTCAAAGTTTGAAATATACTTTCACAACAAGATGGCAAAATATTGACATTTTTTGTGTAAATCTCATTCCATGTGTATAAGTATCTGCATGTGCATATTCTGTAAAAGAATTCATTTTTGAGTTACATGTACTTCTGTTAGCAGCTCACTGCTTTCTTAAACGTGCAGGCCTCAACAAACCTATATACTAAAATCAATTTCGGTTCCCAATGCCAAACTGCAACTTCTGATTAAATCAGTTCCCAAACATAAACTTATAAAAGAGTGCGGTAAATTGTTTTTCCGTTAATGCTTTTTTTAACGTTCAGTTTATAAGCAAATTTGCCAAAGGCATTAAAACCCGGCGCTAACATATTGACATTCAAACACCGTTACCAAAATCAAGGTCTCCCAAACCCTTGCATGTCCGGCATTGTTATTGCATCTGATTTTAATTTAATTCTGAAATTACGATCTCATATAGCCCGTGTTTCGCTCGCCTGCCTCGCCCTGAGGCCGCTTGTCTTACCTAAGGTCATCCAAATAACGGGGTACCGTTAACGGAAATAGCATTTTCAGGATCTAATGTCAAGACTATAACAGTAGAGGAAAATTTCTCAGAGGCCTACTTAATTTTCGATGCATGATGTGCGTGCCATAGAACTGATTGCAATCGTCCACATTTTTCATTTGCCACCAGATATGAAAATGCATCGCAGTCAGTGAAAACAGAGCATGAAATTCGAAAGTATGGCAAAAAATCAATGTTAGGGCAGGGGGCCACGCAAATTATTGAAGTGCTGAGCTGGGTGTGCCAAAAATTGGCGAAATTAGGGTTTTGTACTCTGGTTCACCTTCGGGATTGACCATTGAAATTGTACTTTTAGAGATCAAACGCTTTGTTTAATTCCAATTTGACAAAAAATGCGGGGGACAAGGTGCAAACCCACACTTTACCATGGCTAAGTTCTCACTTCAAAGCCATCCCAATTACTAACCCACATTGCAGTGATTTATCCATTTATCAGATTTTCAACGACCACCTTTTGTATTCCGATGGACGGCTAATTCCCCCACCTGAAACAGGTTCAGGACCTTTATTGGCAAATTTTTCTGCTGGTCCTAATATATGCTGCTGAATCTAGATTACATTTACACATCAATACAAGGCTCAGAATTTGACCAAACCTCGCCCTGGATTACTATCTATAAGTACGTTGTATTTGCCTGAATGGAAGCAAATTGTTGCAACCCCACGCAAAATATGCTGTCAATCCCACATCTTGACTCTAATTTCGCTTTACATATGCAGGGAATTTGTATGGCTAGTAATACTGCCCATATTTCGCATGATATCTTCTGATAAACAAGTTGCATTGCAAAATATGCCAACATGTTGACATTTAAGAAATATTTTGTAGAACATTTAATTACAAACAGTACAAAAACAAACAGAGTGAAATGCCAATACGTAATTAATACATGGTTCTCTCTGTCCTGGAAACCCTGGAAAGTCTGAAAATTTATAACGGCCTGGAAAAGTCACGGAAAATCGATTTACATTTAAAAAGTCACGGAAATTCAACAAATCAATAACATATTTTGCATAGCTAGTTATTGGTTAGCACAGTAATCAATGTAATTCAATCAGTCTGTAAAAGAAATTAAGACAACTAATCTAAATTTGCTATTTCTTTGTGAAAATTTGTGTTCTCTATCCTGTTTATACATGTATATAACATGCAAGTAATAATAAATGCAGCATTCCTTCATTGACATGTCATATTTTGCATTTTCAATGGCCAGGGTAGTCAGGGAAATTGTTTTAAAACCTGGGAAAATCTGTACAATTATCATTCTGTAAAAATGTCAATATACTGTACAGGTACATGTTCAGTATATTTCTCTGCAGAAACAGTTTTAACAAATAAATACATCTACGTCTTTTAAATGTACTTCCAGTAGCGTTCTACATTTATAAGAATCTGTAAACTTCCTACAATGCATTTTCAACACATATGGATAAAACTATTAATAGCGTCTTTCGAGCCATTTTCGAACGTAGGATTTTTGTCCTAAATGGTGGCTTAGCTTGTGCTGATGAGGGGGTGGCCCAAGTGTAGGATTATAACATTTCTCGAACAGCATGATTGTTCTAGGGCAAAAGTAAGACACCTTGAAATTGAAATTCTCTGCAGAAACGAACACAAAGCGAAATAAATTTGAAGGCTAGACTAAGAACTGTTAACCTTGTTCTGCATGGAGGTTTTGGGTTTTTGTCCACTGAGTATGCTAAACGTTTTTGTTCAAAAGGCTCTCATGCGGTTAAGGTAGCAATATTTGCCATAAAATATATTGCAACGGTGATATTTCTTTTTTATGGAGACGGAAAAATTAATAACGACACTGCCAGCACCAGCTAAACAATTAGAGTAAAGCAGAAAAAATAAATTTTGAGTCATTATGACCCATATATGTCACGCATGAATTGAACCAATTTTTTAAGGATTAAAACTAATCGGAACTTGGTATCATATGCTTATACGCCCGTTTTTAATCGCCGTGAAGGAAAATGGTGATTTGCATGCATTGTGAAATGTATTAGAATTCGTCAATATGTTTTGCTAATTCACCGTTTACATGTACATATATATGGATAATTAATTTTATTATTGCCTGTAAAGCCATTTGTTGCACTTAAGCTTAATTCTAAATCAGACTTTTGAAATTCATTTAAGACACTCTACTCTACTAGTAGTTCTTACAATCATACAATTCATTTCTTCGTTAAATTGGCATGGTAATTGTCAAACCGTTGCGCACAATTGACAATTATTTTGCTTCTATCGCCGAATTAAAATTGCTAGTAATCATTAAAATTAATCACACGTTATAATCAAGGCACTCTGGTATAATTTCTGAAATAGCAAGCCTAAGAATTTGCGTTCAACCCTGCGGTTTTAATTGATTTTTGCTGTCAAGTCTTGAAATCTGAAACCGCATGAAATTCCTGGAAAGTTGCTGAGCAGGGAGACGGACAGGTTTTTGCAGGCCTTAAGGGGATCTGATGACGTTGTAAGAAAAAAGGCGACCTTTCATGGTCGTAGCTAAAGCAGTCAAAAATCCGGCTTTGAATTTATGGGGCAGTAAATTCAAAATTATCATATTTATCCTTAATCTACAAGTCGTTAATAAATTGCGGTTTGTGTTTACTTTGACGGAGAGGAAGTCGCTTTAATTCAAGTATAACTTTACAGAGTGAAAGTCATTATTTTCCCATAAAACTGCAATTCAATTTGTGCAGAGTAAATACCGTGACGATAAGGTGTGTGAAGACTCAGATGATAAAGATTACAACAAATCACATTAGAACTGCCATTGTTCATCCTAGCATCCATGGCTGTTCAATATGTTGTTAAAAAACTGGTTTCAAACTAAAATGGATGGGCTAAATTTAATTTGAAGAAGATCTAAATGTTAGTCTTCATCTTCAACTTATATAGAAATCCTTCAAAGGTGATTCTTAAGCATTGTATACTTTAGAAAATAAATTCAAAGATTTGATACTTTTTAATCACCCTATGCATACAATACAAGCGACTACTAACGTGATTTTGCCTTTAATTGCGATAAAATGAAAATACATTTAAATGGTCTGGAAAATTAACCTGCCACACCTTTTCTTGCGAACACGTACTTTTTGCACTTTCGTGCTTTATAATTGCATTTTCCAATGGACCAGCCATGCAGATATGGTGGAAATTTTAATAAGATTAGGTTCAGGGTTAAATACCATTCGCAACTTGTATCCTGCAGCTTTATTTTCCTACGCCAGTGATCTGAAACGAACTTGCATGAGTGTGACTAACAGTTTTTTCTTTCCTAATTTCAATGTTGTTTAAGAAAAAACGCTGGCTTCTGCACGTCACCGTACGTCACCCCATTTGGAATTGTTTTTGAAATTAACCTACAAGAGGTGGCAGAAAAAGTTTAATTGCTATTATTGAATTTTATTTATCGAATTTCATCAATTAGGCACATAAGACAATGCCTACTAAAGACATCAGAATTCTACGATGCATCCTGCTGGTACACAGGGTGTGGCATAAGTCTTTTTTGTCGCAGATGATTTCATTCTTTTAATTAATTGCAGTTCATGCATAAGATATATAACAATAAATATGATAATGCAATATTTGTGTCGAATCAGACCTGTGAGGCATAACAGACCAAATCCATATCGTCTAATTATTCAACCAAGTTCTTATGTTTGCAACTAAAAAAAAAACATTTTATATAGTTTCAGTGAACGTTTTTGTTGGCAAAATTTATACAAAAAATTTTTACAATCCTTCTATGAAAACTCCAGCCTAACTTTATCAAAAAGTTTAATGTTTTAACAGGTAAATTAAATACATTGTATTATCATGTAAAATGAATATATGTACACTATGTTTTGTGCACTCATAACGAACAAGTGTGATATTTACATACAATTTTTTGAGTGTTGATGATTTTTGACAGAAATCAACTCTTGCCCTAATTTTTCAAGTTACTGTATGTGTAAATCCAGAAGACATTGTTGACGATAAAATCTCAAGTCCAATTGAAAGACCTGTGTACATACAGTTTGCGTGTGGCGAAACGCTCTATTTATGCCATTGACAAAAAGTTGTTCCAAGTTGGTGACTCATCTATCGTCTGGACAAGACTCGTTTATTTTCTTGTGCAAATTAGGAATATTGCAAGCATGAGACAGATATAACCATATTTCTGAAAGTGAACTATTAGAATATGAAAAATAAACAACATGCAGCCTTGATGCGGAATAATATCACATCAAATGGAATTTCCACACCACCCTTGCATATATCCATTTAGTTAATCGTGAATTCTTCAACAATTGCCTAAATAAAACTAATCGGCAAATAAGACGGGTTTCAGTGAACAAATACAATGAGGAATTACTAAATAAATGGCATTGTGTGATTTTAATGATGCACGGGATAATTATCCACAAAAAGTAACACGAACTTTAAAGAATCTGAAATTGCTGTCATTTTAGTGTAGGTTTAATTGTAGATGCCTACTTATTTTACATCCAAATCTTAAGCCCAAGTTGCAGAACACATTTTCGACGAATCATTGACATTCCTCACCATAAGAAACTTGAAATGTGCATTAGGACTTTATTCGCTTTTTTGTCTTATTTTCAGTTATTAATACTCGTGCTAGTAAAACATTTACCAGCAGTATTGACTTTGATAATATGAAAATCAACAGTTCAGAGAAATCAAAATCAAAAGTCAATTAGTTGACTTGTATCCATTTCATTGACGTGTCCGTGGACTCCCCCAGGATATTTAGAAGGTTGAGGGGAAACAGTTTTTCCATCGACCAGTTTTCGATTAAGCAATTGCGTAATTAGTAGAGTTGACTGATTTACATGACACGTCTAAAAATCTGCCTAAGTCATGATGATGTGTTTACACAGGGACTTAAATAATGGCATTAAACACAGGATTCCCACAAAATCTGGGAATCCTAGGAAAGTCAGTGAAATTTTGAAATTTTTTCACAAAGTTAGGGAATTTTTTCAGTTTTAATTATAATTTCAACCCAGAATTTATTTCGTATATCGATTATGGCGTCTGCCATTGTTTTTAGGTGAAGTTGTCCACTGCACAATGAAAGAAAACTTCATTATGCAAGATTGGTTCCTTCTATATGCCTTCTTTATGACAATATCGAAATTTGCCAAATTAAAACAAATTCCGAGCATATGAGGACTCCTACATATTCATGTAATTTAAAATCCAAATCATGAATTCTTTGATGTTGTGTGAATTCCTTTATTATTCGAATAGTCAATGGCAGGTTCTTTTTACTTGCTATTGGTCGATGGGAAATCTCTAAAGGTCAGGAGATATTATGTTACTAAAGCTGTGGGAATCCTGTAAACAATTCTTGGTGTTCAAATTCGCAGAGAATCGATTATTTTTACTTTGGTGTGCGTTTATGTTAATTAATCCAATTTTAAAAACGGTGCATTACTTCGTAAAGACGACCATAGACATGTCAATTCAGTAAAATGCTTAGGACGCTAGATAAATTGCCCCTTTCATTACACTGTTTGAAACCGGTTTTGTATGCTGTGATATTGCGGTTTGTAAACTTTATATTCTTGTTATAGTCGCATAAGGATGTCTTTCACGAAAATTGCGATTATTAATTCCTGTCTGACCACGCGTGGCTGATCACAAGTATCATCTCATGGTGATCCACTGCTGGTGAAATTACTGTTGTTTCACCTTCGAACGTTTTCTTCTGTTACATGAGCCTAAAATACAAGTTAATCCGTTTGTTTCTCGAAAATAACCAGTTTTGTACTCTGCCCACATATTACTCAGTGATAAGGGCAACATTACATGCGTGAGAACAGAGCACGTATTTTCTGTGAAACAATGAATTTATAGCATGAGTTGGCGACAGCGGTGCTTATCGTTCTGTTTCAAGAAATTTAAAATTCCACGCTATGCATGTTCTACATTCGGTAATGCCATTGAAATCCTTGATTGCCAAGGCTGCTTGAACAACGGTTCTGAAAAAAAACAAGCAAACTGGTCCATGCATTTACCTTTTGTCTTAATTAGTCCAAAAAAGTGCGTTCACAGTATGCTGATTTTTACACAGAAAGCCATTCATAAGCGTGTTCTGTAACATATCTGACTGCCATGTACGGTAACGAGCAGTTAGCAGGTAGTTGTAATTTTAAGTAATTAGGTTGGTGAAATGTGGCCATACTTTCCTTATGGGTGGTCAAATGGAAACGAAATTTCGAACTGAAATTAATTAGTTGAACGTTGCCATTGGCACGACTCACCTGAATGCGAAAAAAGTTCATTACGGATGTAGTTGTACACGATTGCTCAGCGGGAATACTGACCGTGTCAGTTAATTTTAAGCTCAGTTTGCAAAAAAGTGATATGTAAGATTAAGATATTTGAAATTTTAACTCTCAGTTAAAAGCTTGCTGGAACAGCAACTACAGGTACTGTATGTCCTTGCTATTGCAGGAAAAAGACATGACAACTATCGTATATGCATGTCCATCTACATGTAGATATTTTTACTTAAATAAATGGTTGGTTAAGTGGTGATTATAGGTCATTGTTTACGGTAGATGTTGCCGAATACGCTTCTAATGGGAAAATGTTCGTTTAATGAGAAAAATACTGCGCATGATGTCATCAATGCACATCTAATTCGTGCAAAAAAGCAAGAATTTGGCCTAGCTTCAAAACGATGTGGTGCAGCGATGACATTTACTACCATTAACCTTCCATTTATGCATGGATGTTTATGAAATTACTGGAATTCTAGTAAAAGTGTCCCATTGAGTTTTGTTTCGAAAAGAAACCAAAGGAGCATTGCTTTATGCTTAAGCGGCACATGATTCAGCAGCAAAAACCCGTTTTTATTTTTGTTAGAAAAACAACTGGTAAACCAGTTTGCCAATATTTAGTTTTATTTGAATGTGGTTCCAACGTCATGTCAAATAGAATTCTCAAATAAATTACAAATATATCAGCATATAGAGAGAAACGTTGCGGTTATTGACAACGAATAACTCCAATAACAATATTTAACCACATTTTGACAGTTCAATTTGTACTGTAGGATTGAAGAGTTTCTTTTATAAACAGTTGGAAAAAGTTCACACCTATAGAGCAACGGAACAACAAATTAAAAAAACAACATGAAGGTATTACCTACGTGTATAGACTGAAATGAAATAAACTTCAAGCAAAATCAGAGTACATGATTAACCTGTTTATGTCAAAAAAATAATTTCTCAGAGTAACCCTTGTGGATGCTTATCCACCACGTTTTCCACCACGGAAATTCCATTTATTTTCGTGACATTTTGGGTTTTAATTTGCAATTGAAAGCATTCAGATATCTTGAACTTTTATGCAGGATAAAACATCAAAAACACCCATAGCTTTAAAAAGAAGTGAAGTGGTTTTTATCTTGTAATTTCTAAAGGCACGATGCCTTTCACCTTAGAAGTGAAAAAAGCAGTTGGCAATGATTTTAATTCATCGCTGCTACAATTAACGTTTGTTGAGTGTTGCTGTTCATTTTATGCTCACTTTTTTGAGGATGACTGTACGCGCTCCAATTGACATATAGTTTTATGAAAGCAAGTTTTTTATGCACTTCAGTAAGCTCATTCAAGCCTGATAAACACTAAGCTAATCATTTCTCCCCTTTTATGGTTTCACCTTGCGTTTTACCTTGAGTGCCATTTGGAGGCTGCCAAGTGTTCAGATCGGAAATACTGTAGGCATTTCTGCCAAGACCCCTGATTTGACCTTTTATCACCATATTCTTAACCCCTAATGTGCGATAATGAAAGCAACGGTAGACTTAATACTAATTGTATGCATTTCAAACATACGTGCAAACATTCTAGTATAAATGACAAATAATAATACCGTAGCATAAATAGAAATATTAATGAATAGTAAATGCGGTATCAGATACGGTTTTGTAGGGCAGACGTATAAGGACAAGCTGAATATGAAACTAAATCTTAGCCAGGCAGCCTAAAGTTTGTGGGCTAAGTAGCTCGGAAACGGACACCAGCTGACACAAGCTGTATGAAGTTGATGTTTGTACAGGTATACTTGACTGGATTTATATTTGGAGGTAATTTGATTCATGTTTTCTGATTTGTAGGGTCACTGGGTTTTGCCCTAGCTGCCACCACGGTAAATGCATGGTAGGAGGCCGGCCGCATTTAGCTGACATGTGGTGGCACTGTTTTTGCTTGTGGGGGTCAGATGAGAAATTTCACTCTGGCGATCAATAAGCTATTTTGCTTTTAAAATAAACGTGGTGAAAAAAATAGAAATAGCTAATTCGATGTGGTTAAAACTCCATTTTGGCTTTTCCACCTTCAGGGTGGTGCTGCTCGAAGTCCTGGCTTGGATGCAGATAGTCATTGAAAATGTTTTGCATGAAAAGCATATGA